>PVKB01000831.1:408556-572122 GCA_004027205.1 Ctenodactylus gundi
CAAGATGCTCAGCAGTCACCTTGGCCTCTACCTTCTAGGTGCCAGTAGCAGCTCCTGGAGTTTGGAAACAAACCAAGCCTCCAGACATTGCTGAGATCCCCTGGAGGCCAGAATTACCCATGTGAGAATCTACGCCATATGCAAACGGGAAGACTCCCTGGCAATTTAAAAATACAAACCTTTGAATGAATTTCTTCTCTGTCTTTACAAAATGCTGGTGGGGGGTGGGGACAACTGATTCAGACTTTGGCTTCTTTTTCAAAATTTCTTTCTAGGAAATATAGAGTCAGACTGAGTTTCTAGATTGTCAAATTGTGGCAGTTCTAGATTTTTTTCAGAAGTTTCCAGAGTCTAAATCCTGGTTTTCTTTCCTAAACATGTAATTGGGAGCCTAGAGACAGTCAAGGAACTTTCCAGAAAATGCTGTAACATTTATACTCCGAATTGTTAAGAGTTATAGCTAATGTATTCTTAGTCTATTTGAACTGTACCAAAGCATTATACAATGGCTGGCTTTTACACAACAGAAGTCTGTTTTTCATAATTTTGGAACCTGAGAAGTCTAAGATCATGGCACAAGCAGATCTGAGGTCTGATGCTTCCTGGTTCATTTTAAACAGAGCAGCCCCCTTTTGCTGTGTCCTCTCATGGTAGAAGAGAGAAGCAAACTTGTGGGGACTTTTCACAAGGCCACTTACTCTATTCATGAGAGCTCTGCTTCCATTGTCTAATGAGCTATGAGTGACTGACCTCCTATCATGCCACATTGGAGGTTTAGAATTTTAACATAGGAATTTTGGAGCAATATAAACATTTAGACGATAGATGCCCTATCTTTGTTTGAAAGAGCTAAAGAAATTAATTATATCTCTCAAAACATGTGTTTGCTATATATTCTTTTCTAGTGAGGGGATAAATGACAATTGGTCTTGAAACTCTATCTGTAAGGTAATTTTTATTAATCATTTGATCCAAGTTACATCTGTCTGTTCTCCATCTGTCTGTCTATCTATCTATCTATCTATCTATCTATCTATCTATAGTTGACAAAATAACGTTAGCACCAGGGTTTCCTGGTTCCTTATCTACCTGATTTTCTGCTTGCAAAAGTCACTTTCTTAGTGGCAGGATCCTTCTCTATTTTCTGTGGGTGACTTCATTGTCTGTTCTCATGATCAGAACACTGGACCAGTAGAAAAGAACTCTAGTTAGAATGTTCATCATTGCTTCCATGGGACTAAATATATGCCTGACACATTCTAAATGTTCATTACAAACCTGTGGGATCACACTAGAAAACTGTAATGAAATTCTGAGGGCATGGTTCAAATAAACACAAAGTAATTTAAATTTAATTCGTTTTAGCTAGGGTTTGAGGAGTGATTTGTCTGCTTTTAAATTTGTTTTATTTATAGACAATCCAAAAGAAAGATGTGGGAGCTCAGTTAAAGGCTCACAAAATCACCTATGTCTTCTAAAGGCTAAGTGTGAATTGATGATAGCTTTCTTCTGGTGATATCTAAACTCAGCTGACAGTAATGAACTCTTCATTAGAATCTCTTTTCCCCTATATTTTGCTTTTATTGCCTAATGTTTATTTTAGTTTGACACATAATTTTACACATTCAATCCACATATATAATGTGTAATGATCCAATTGGATATCGAGTGTACCTATCTATCCCACCATTCAGTGCTTCTTGTGGTAAGCACTTTTAAAATCCTGTCTTCTAGTCATTTTAAAACACACCATACATTATTGCCACAGTCACTCTGCTGCTCTAATAATGACATGATGTACTATTGCGTATCATTATTTGACATTTGATTCTGTATTTCAAGAGTTTACTTAAATCAGGTCCGCTTGTCTGCTTGTGAGAACAACTTCCAAGGGTCTGGAGCTGCATCACAGGGCAGATCAAGGAAGGCTGCACGCTTTGCAAAATTTGACTTGCAAGGAGGTCTTAGTGTTCTGTGGCATGAGATGATATAAGTCTGACTTTTCCATTCTGTATTCATAATTTGCTCATGTGTCACCCATCGCCCGGGCCTATCAGATTTTGGGAAACACTCATGGTCTACAGAGGCAACAGGAAGACTCACAAAAACCGGGTCCCACTGGCCTTGGCTAGCCTGGGTTGGGTGACCTCGATAGGAGGGGGAGGTTGGAAGGCAGGAAAAGAGAGAGCAGAAAGTAGAAAATGTTTCCCACTAGGAGATTATGGGCAAGATAATCTTATCATATGTGTCTATTCAGCATACTGCACAAATAATTTAGGTGTTTTTAAAATAAGATACATCTCCCATCAACCTGGTGAGGAGGAGCCCTGGAGTGGTCCTCAGAGACAAGTGGTTTTCAGCTCTGACTCTTCCTAGTTGTATGACTCTTTGAAAATTCATATTTGATCTTAAAACTCAGTTTCTCTGTATGGAAATAAGAGGAGTGTAAAATTGTCGTTCTTAAACAAAACTAAAATCAGCATTCCTACACTACAGCAGATTTCTAGGCCTCGCTGCAGAGACTTTCATTAATTGGGCTTAAAATGGGACCCAGAAATCGGTCATCTAAGAACTAATGAGGAGATTGTAATGCATAGACTGTACTCTGTGTGCAAATGGAATCTTCCTGTATCAACTATGCGACAGGCCTATTATGTCCTTAAGATTAAGTTATGTCACCAACCACACTGGTCCCTGAAACATGCCAGTGGCCCTGTAGATTTTTAAGAAAAAGTTCTGCATTTTTAGCCAGCCTGGGTGTTGGCCACCACCTTGGTCTCTGGACTTGCCTGTCTATGCCATTGGTCTTATCCATTCTAACCAAACAAGAACTGCTTGCTGCACCTTACTCTCTGCTTTTAGTAGCTTAGCAGTGTCTGAGAGTCGAACTCCTAAATCCTGAATTTGCATCCTAGATGTATCATTTATTTAACGCATGACCTTTCAACAGTTGCTTAACCTTGCTGTGCTTTAATTCTTATCTATGAGACACATAAATTTAAGACAGTCCCCACCTTATAAAAGTGTGGAGATGATTAGATGAGTAGAAGTGGGAAAGTTTTTGTAAAACTCTTAATGAATGTTACCATGGTAGTGTTTTTATTTTTTAGTATATCAGAATCTGTAGACACCAAGTAAACATCTATACACCCTAGGTGAAAGATTTAGGTAACTTTCTATACTTCCTCCTTTAAACATATTTGAATGAATGACAAAAGGTAAAACCCCCCACTTGACAAGAAGTCTTAGAGAAAGAAACCCCACATTGCCAGCTTCTGACGGCAGGGAGCCTTGCACCATTGTGAAGCCCTAGCTGGCTCCGTGGTGGCTTCCGCAGAAATGAGGAGCGAGTGAAGGACGCAGAAGGAATGGCTGTAGGGGCACAAGGGCATCCAGCGGCAGACATTGCGGTCTTGGGCCTTCCATTTGGTAAATATTTGGGCTGGTAGAAATCCGTTAATGGAGACAATTGATTTTCACCTGAAAATGGTTGCTCTATCTAATTCATTTAGGCCTGAAATAACATCCTTTGGGCCCAATGGGGTGATTCGTTCTTAACCTTTTAGTGATGTATTAACAGGAGCAGAGCATTTGGATGCATATCTTAAAAAGTGCCCTATTAACAGGAAAATGTGCCAGAAAGATTCAAAATCCACCCTGTGCTAGCAGAGAGGGCGAAATGCCTCTGTGGCCTCCAGCCCCGTCCTCCGCCTCGGCGGTATTTTAAGGTCTGTGTTTCATACTGCCAGGCCTGCTTGAGTGATAAATATAACTGTATAAAAATTACTTATTACCACCTGTCGCGTTGCCTCACTCACAGCGGCTGGGCTGGAGGCATTGCACATAAAACTCCAATCTCTACCTTGACAGTGTCAGCGGCACTGGCTTTAAAGTAAAATGCTTTCAGTCATGAACACAAAACATAATTTACCTTTTCATAATACTGCAGTTTGAGGCGAGTTGGAAAGCTCCTGTTAGCGCCAGCTGGAAGGGTGCGGAGCCGTGGTCACCTGCAGTAGGAGGCAGCAGCTCTGCTAGCCTTTGAACTTGGAAGCCCACTTAAGCTGCTGCCTCGTGGGGCCTCTAACTTTCCAAGTTGTACTTGCGCGTAATTCCTTTTGGCAACTCTATAGGGACAGCGGGTTGTCAAGGCCGATTAGCGCCTTTTCTAAGTCGGGATTTGGCCTGGCGTTCCTGACTGGACGGCGCTTCCCTTCTGCAGGCCTGCAGCCGGCTCGCAGGGACCGGCTGCTCACAAGGTCGGGAGGTGTTCACCTGCACACAAGGATCCCTTAAAAAATAAAGCGCCCCCGCTTTCGCAGCCAGCGTCCGGCCTGCCCCCAGCGCTCTCAGAGCCCTAAGAACAGCCAAGCCAGTGTGAGCTGCAGCGAGCCGGGCGTCCGGACCTGCGGGTGAGGCCTGAGCCTGGGCTTCACGGATGTAAAGGGCGGGCGAAGGCTCCGGAGCCGGGCAGCAGCACGGTTGATTCCCTGTGACTGCTGTTACGGTTGATCGTGAAGCATGCGGCGTGAGAGGACCTATCTGCGCGGGTGTCTGCCCACCAGCCTCCCGCCGCATCGGCGGACGTGGCTCGCTGAGCGGCAGCGGAAACGGAGCTGCAGATGCCTCCTGTTAGCCCAATTCCTTTTGACAATGTTCACATTCAGTTAGGGCCCAAAGTGCTTGTGCTTGTCACTCGGGATAAGGGGCGATGGAAAGAGCCCCCCTGTGGGAAGTGAAACAGAATGGCCGACGGAAAGGCCCTTCTGCTCCAAGCCCGCCCCGCCCCACGACTTCTCCTTCGCCTGCCGCCCTGACTGTTGAGAAGAGACAGCTGACCCGCGGGGCTGGTCCGCACTGCAGGCTGTTCTCTTCAGAAACGTTTAGGGCACGAGAAACTGATTCGGAACGAAAACTAGAGAGGCAGGGAAAGCCCTGCTGCACAGAGAAACCTCCCTCCTCCCCACGCGGTGGCCTAGGGCTTCATGCGTTATTGATGTACATCACGTAACACCTTACCCTAAGGATCTTTGTTTGCATATGTTGAGAAACATCAGGTCAGTTTTCACAGCAGAATATTTATCCTGTAAAAACTTTACAGATTGTATAGTTTATGTGGAGTTTATACACATTTCGTAGATTATATAAAAAAGTAGGTCCAGGGCTGAGGGCAGCTCAGTGATTACAGAGCTTGCCAGGCAGTACCAGGCCCCAGGTTCAATCTCCCAGCTCCACATACTATCTGGGCATGGTGGCACATGCCAGTAAGCCCACACTTGGGAGGCTGAGGCAGTTCTAGGTCAGGCAGGGCTACACATTGAGCTCAGCACCAGCCTGGACTGCAGAGCAAGACCCTGTCTCAAAAACAAACAAATAAATAAATAAATAGCAAATATAAATAAAATCGTAGGTTCCACACTTGCACTACTGTGCCAGCTCATTCGAGGTTAAGTCAGATTCACATACCGTACAGCTCTTCATGTGGCCAGGGATATGGGGAATTCTAAGCATAAACTTCAAAACTGTATGAAAACAAGGGCGATTTTATTTCCTTCATTGAAGCCCAGAAGCTTGACTAACCACCGTACCCATGGCCAGGAATCGGCACCCCTGTCATAAAAGGAGTGCATGTGTCTTGTCGCAAGGCGCCCGAGGACGCAGCACACGGTATAGACAGAACAACAGAGACAGAGAGCACTAAATGGAATAAAACAGCTCTTTCTTGTTCCGAAAGGAGTTTCTGTACAAGATAGTGTGCCAAAAGAATTTTAACTTGTTTAAATAGTATGTTCTCAGAATATAAAAATACTGGTTTTGGTGTAATACATTACCGTATCTGCAGAGAGAAAAACCAAAACTATATATAAAGAAATAGTTCTCACCCAGCAGCAAGATGCACTGAGGGGCTTATATTTATGACCCCAAAAGGGTCAAAAATATTCATACCTAACCTCTTCAATGACTCACTCATACTGTAAATTGGGTTTCCTCTTCCCTCTGCGGTGACAGCTGTGGTGGCTACTTCCTGTTAGCTGGATAGGATCTGGCCACCTGAGCAGGAGACCCCACTCACACCTCAGAGACGGCTCATCAACAGTGTATTTCCCAAAAGGCAAGTGTTACCTTTGATTTGGAAGTTTCCACCTCTGAGGTACCTTCCTCCTTAGAGACAAAAAAGGCATCTCAGATCTCTTTATACCCCACTTTGAGGCAGGAATTGTGACGCTAGCTAGGGTCACTTTACATTCTGTGTTAGGTAGGAAATAATGAGAAAGATAAATAGTATTCCATATTTTTCTGTTACTACAAAATTAATAAAACAACAGGGTTTTTTTGTTTTAAATAGTACTTGTCAAAGAAAACAGAAAAATAAACCTTCTAAGAGCAGTCTAAGGCTCACCATTATTCTTTTATTCCTGTGTACATAGGTGTAAAACGATACTGCTTGGACAAAGGGGCGTTGTAGTTATTCATTTTAAAGTGTCAGTCCTTAAACCTTTTTGTTAATATCCTGCTTAGGTGTTTCCAGTCCTCCTGCAACTGTGGGGTGCAGTTGACAGGCTGGGAGGGTCAGTGAGGGCACCTGGGATCTGTGGATGCTCCACGCACTCAGCTCTGTGTAATCCACATGGGCCTACCAGTCAGAGCCCAGCTGTTTCCCTGTGCAGGGGCCAGAACATGAGGCCCACACCTTGGCCGAGTGCTGACCTGCTTCAGCACCTAGTGCCCCTCTCCATGGCCTGCTCTGTCTTCACGTCGCAGCACACAGGGTCTTGGACTCATCGAGCATGGCTGGGTGACATGAGGAAAACGGGGTGATTTGAACCGTGACAACCAGGTGAGGGTCCCTGGTCAAAACAGATTGGAAATCAGTGCTGGCCACACTGCCTGTGCCATCAGTTTTGACCTGCTGCCCAGCAGTTAATTTGTAGATGATCCTTCATGATCCTGGGAAACACAGCAGCAGGACAGCCATCTAGGCCCCCTGAAAGCCGTGCAGGGAGCCCGAAACCAAGCCTTCCTTTGTCTAAACCACGTCACAAAGAGGGAGTGTGGAGGCTCCTTGTCCACTGGCTGCACCTTTTATTGCTACAGTGACAGGCTTCTTAAAATAAATGAAAATTTTTACAAAGTTTCTGGTAGCTTAAGTCAATTTAGCGGTTTCTCTTTTTCGCTCATCTGTGAGATACCACAGAAACAGAGGTGAGACCCAGAAGGAGCCACTGCTCCCTTACTGCACAGTGACAGATGCTGCCACTCTGCTTGCTTTCAGTCCCTCTGGATCTGGTGAGTTACTCTGTGATGATGCAGGGGGTAATAGGAGGTGAGTGACGCCATCTTGCTCCCCGATGACAGCCTCTCTGTATCCATAAGTGCTCTCTATTTTACTCTGAAACTCGACTGGATACCAAACAGCCATTAATAAATTATCATTTTCCAGTTTTCAGTCTTGTAACAATATCTGCGTGGTGATGTTCTGTTGACTGTCAGTGCTTCCGGGAACAAAGATTTACCCTTTCCACTGATTGCCAAGCTGTGGCCATGGCTGTGGTCATACAGCCTTATACCCTAAAAGTGTGTATGGGCCTACTCTGCATCCCGGATCACTTCCAACCAGAGCCCAACAATGCTCCCACGTGCTTCCCCACTTTCACTTCTGGGGCCACCTTTCACCTTGGACCTTGTTCCACAGGGTTCACTTTCCTCAGGCTCTCATTCTGGAAGCCATCCTCCGTAGTCTTGCTCTTGATGGGGCTCTTAGGCATGAGTATCTTGCTATCTGACTCTGCAAAGCCCATGGGGCTGGGCTCTTCCTGAACCTCTGGCTGGCCACAAGCAATAGTCTTTGCCCCACCATCTCTGCCAATCACTTGTGCCTCAGGAGGGGAAGGCTTGGAGAAGCTGCCATCACCCTGTCTGGAAATCTGTTTCCTGGCAGTGCTAGGAAAGGTCTGATTTGCTAAGGTCGGTGTGCTCCGCCATGTGACAAATGCAGAATCGTAAATGTGCTTCTCACAGCCCACCGGTTGCTGTTTTGACACCACAGGTCATTTTTGCTGTTATAGCCTTTCCTCTCGTCTTAGTTACTTATTCATTGCTGGGACAGAATACATGATATCCACAAATTAAAGGAGGAAAAATTTATTTTAGCTCACAGTTTCACAAGGTCTCATTCCACTAATGGGCAGCAGGCAGAGGAGGGAGCTCATGGCAGAGGTCTAGTCAGAGAAAAGCTCTCTATATCTTGCAGGCAGGAAGCCAAATGCAGAAGGGGCTAGTCGGTATTTGGAGAGTAAGACAAGGCCAGAACCTTCCCAGGAAAACCTACAGCAATGTTTCTTCTTCCTACTTTTTCTTATTTCAAGCTACTGGGGTTGGGCTGCCCGCATCCAGGGTGGAGGCCCTTCCCTCACTTCCTGGCCACTGGCAATAAAACACACCTGGAATCTCTGCCTTAGCTACCCCCTAATCTCAACAAGTTGTCTCAGTTCCTCCAGATCAAGCCACAAGCATCCACTTCTTCCAGCCAGGCCCCACCTCCCAAAAGCATATCGCTTCCTAAGTATTCCACGACATCCAAATGCATGAGGCTTTTGGAGAACGAGCGCTCCAGATCCAATCAATAGTTCCACTGAAGAGGTACACAGTCTTCTCTGATTTGTTTTTCCTTTTGTCAACAGTACTCTCAACCTGAGCCAGTGGCAGAGATCCATATAATCAATTTTGCTTCATTTCCAAATCTTCCCAAAGAGCTGATAATTGGCATTTAACATTACTCAAGAAAATACTCTTCTGATCAGAAATCACACTCATTTCTATTTTGGGAGAACAAAGATCAAGTTTGAGGTATTCCCCTTTTCCCACTGAATAGCCAAACCAACCACTTCTGTTCTCTTTCTCAGGACTTTAAAGCATCATTCAAACTAGGGGCCTCCAGCTCTCAGGGCACGGATTTGTGCCAGGTAATGACTTGTCAGGAGCAACAAAAAGGCGAACTACAGGCCAGTGAGAAGCTACAGCTGTTTCCAGTCGTCCCCCTTTGCTTGCTTTAGTGCCTGAGCTCTGCCTCCTGTCAGATACGCAGCGGCATTAGATTCTCAGAGGATCATGAGCCCACTGTGGATGATGATATATACGTGGGATATAGAGTGCACACTCCTCATACAAATGTGAAGCTCAGTGATCTGAGGCAGAGCTGATTATTCTGCATTATGGTGAGTTGTGCAATTATTGCTTTATATTTTATAATGTAATAATAATAGAAATGTACTACATAATAAATATAATGTGTTCGGATATTCCAAAACCAATTGTCTTCCATGAAACGGGTCTCTGGTACCAAACAGATTAGAAACCACTGATACAAGCGGAACTTTATATCTTTATAAAACCCTCATCTGCAAATGTAGCGTACTTTTTCTAGATAGCAGTTTGAGATTTCCTGCCATGCATATCCAGCCCTGTTCCCCAAACACATCCTGCTTGCCCCACACTGGGGCCCGTGTCAGGCCAGCGTGGCCGCTGCCTGCTCGTGGCTTCCCAGCACTCTCTTGCTGATCATTCGTCTCCTTCTGCCTCTTCAGTGATTTCTCCTTTTATTGAAGAAAACAAATTTTTCTTTGTTGGCACATACGGTAAACCCCAAGTTACAAGGCAAAGTCTCTTGCCTGTAGCGTTTGCCTTCTGTTCCACACACTCCCTCACTTCGAGGCCCTCCCAATACGCACCAGAAGCAAACTGCTGTGTCTCATCACACCGCGTCCTGGCTCATCAGTGCCTCACTCAGCAACTGTTTACTGATTCACAGGAACTTTGCCAGTGGACGTTTTCTCTCCTTCTAGGTCATTTCTTCTCTGCACATTTATGTAGCTTTACTTGAGACATGTTTGTCTAGATGTTAGTAAGGGCTAATTTTGATTTAGTGCATTTAAACAGTGCTGGTGGAATTAGACAATTTATTTTACGTGGGATGTTGACAGGATACAAGTTGATTTGAGTGTGTGCCACAACGGTGTTTGATAATATTAATATATCAATTTTTGAATATGCCTAGCAGTGGAATAACTTTTTATTGGGAGTTGAATAAAACTCCAACACGAGAGTTGAACTGGATCCCTTGCTGTCAGGTCTGCTGCTGTATTTCCCCTCCCACGCTTGCCTTCCGTGGAGAGCACGAATTTGCACATAGACAAGTGTCCTGCTAACGTATTTAACATTTAAAGTTTCACTGCAGCTTGTAGGTAGTTATTTTGAATATTGCTTCTGGTTGCTGCTGTTTGTGTGCCTGCCTCTGAAATAGATAGGATAATTATTATTTTTACACATGATTTTCTTCATTCATTTAGTATCTATATGGATTCGCAAATATATTAGAGCATAAAGCTCTATGTATATAAATACATGTTGTGCTATTACACAACAGGAATACTTTTTATTAAAGAAAAAATCCAGAATCTACTTTGGTTTTAATATGTGTCTTGCAATATGCCAAGGAGGATAAAACATGATATATGATGGTGAGTAAGCATGTATTATTTATTGTCAAATTTTATAATAAGCTAATAAGTACTATAGAATCTCCGGGAAGTTCAAGATTGATTCTGCAAGAACATACAGGTGCAAATTGGAAAGCAGAGAGGAAGAAAAAAGAGGGGGCACAAGAGGCACCACGTCTGCTGTGGAGACCAAACACTTGCACTGGGAAGAGCCTGAACGGACCAGCACAATCACGCAGGGACTTGGACCAGGAAAATACGAGCTCTAGCTCAAAAGGGTTTCAAAGGTAAATGACTGTAGGACAATAGTTTAGCCAGCCTTCCATGACTCTATCAAAATGCCTGAAATAACCAACTTTTAAAGAGACAAGGTGTTTTATGTTTTGTTTTTGTTTCACAGGTTTTTTTTTTACTTTTCTCTGCATTAATTTTATTCTCCCATAAAGCAGTATATACCAGGAATCACTCTGTAGCAGAATATAGAAGTCTTCCTTCTTTTTACATCTGCCTAGTCTTTTATTTTCTGGATGGATCGTAGTTTTTTTTGGTCACATTCCCAGTTATAGACATTTGGGTTTATCAGATTTTTTGCTGTTAGCAATAATGATACAGTGAGTTGCCTCAGGTGTGCCTCTATTTTTTTTCTATTGTGTCTTTCTGATTGACTTCTAGAAATGTCACCTTAGGCTCCAAAGGTAAACATTGTTTCACAGTTTTGGAGTCCCACTTACTTCAGGTGAGTTGACTGCATCGTTTCGGGCCTGTGATGAGGTAGCACATCATGGTAGCAAAACTGCTCACCTCATCAGCCAAGAATCAGAAAGCAAAGAGAGAGAGAGAGAGAGAGAGAGAGAGAGAGAGAGAGAGAGAGAGAGAAAGAGAGAGAAAGAGAGAGAGAGAGAGAGAGAGAGAGAGAGAGACTGGGTCCCACAATCCCCTTTTCCAGCATGCCTCAGTTACCTGAGAGCCTCCCACAAACCTGATCTCTGACAGGCCCCATGACCTCCTAATATTACTCTGGATACTAAGCCTTTAGCATGCAGAACAGAACCCTGAGGGACATTCAGGATCCAAACTATCCCAGGGAGACTCAGGAGGAAGGATGTGTCCTGGAAACCTTGGTGAAGCAAAGAGCCCCTCCCTGCGACTGCCTGTGTCTCTGTGTGTGGGTGCTGGAGAAGTGAAGGGATACTTGCAGATTGCCAATATATGCTGAGCATGCATCTAAGTGTTTCAAATATATTATCTTATTAATCTCATAATGGTGAAGACGAGGATAATTATTTGAGGTGGGTATATAATTATTCCAGTTTTTCTTTGAATGCCTAAAGTAAAAGAAAATAATTTCTTCTTTAAAGCTATCCAGCAAGTAAATTATAGAACCAGAAGCTGAAACTTGGACACTTGGCAGCAATGTCCCCGGCCTTCAGGTAGAACATGCGTGACTCATGGTAGAAACATCATGGCTCATGAATTGAAACACACTGGTGCCTCATAGAACCAAGCAGATGTTACATTTTCAGCATAGCCTTACTGACGTTGAGGGGCCATTTGGTACCTGTTTGCTGGTTCTCACACAGCTGTGCCTGATTGGAGAATATATCATGGTTCCCTATATGGTTCCAATAGTTTCTTTGAACTTTCATGTCTTGATTTTAAATACATTTGATCCTTTTTTTTTTTTTTTGTCTAGTACTTCATGTTTATATTATAGCAGTTAGGGAGGCACTGATTGATAATCAAGTGTTGTACAGAGGGCTTCCTGGAGGCTATGCCCTGCTAGGTGCAGGTGCCTGAGGATGGTTGTGGGCCCTTTCCTGTCCCATGCATGTATACCCAGAGCCACCCACCAGCCAGCACCCTGCTGCACTCAACACCACAGGGCACAGAAGTTTGGGTGAGTCTCATCTGCCTGCTTTGCCTAGAGGTCTTGCCCAGGGCTTTGTTGAACACTTCAGGCATTCCAGGGTGCTGAGGTCCCCATGGTATGATGGCTTCGTTGACCTTTGCACACTCCTTACTGTCGCCCTCACCCTGGTGTCCCTTTAATGGAATCCGTCCTTACCTGTTTAACCTTCCTAAGTCTGCTTCACTAAGGATCTAGACTGGCATAGACATTAGAACAAGGATCTTAATTGACAGAGGCACTTTTGCAAATGTTCATGTTGTCAAATATCAAAAAGGTGGAAGCAGAATACATATGAAGATTATGTCTAAAAAACAGATAAACTGAATGAAGTTCACACAGGCTATGTTAGGAGAGCTAATGTTAGATTCTTTTTTTCCACCCTTGGTTGCACAATTTTCCTGGGAAAAAATGTGCAGCTAAATTTTTTGAAAAATGAAAAATGCCCATGATGTCAAAACCAGAAAATTTATTTTCATTTTTACACATAAGTACTTAGTCTTTGATTGAATATATGTTGTGTATTTTATGAGAACACACTAAGGTATGGATAGCACTTTTCTGCTTGTTTTAATTCAATAATCATTTTTTTATGGTTCGCATAGCTTAAATGTTTTTCAATGATTGCACAATGTCTCAGTAGTTCCATAGTTGTTAAATCAGTTTCTTATCATGAATTTCTACATTGTTTCCCCCACCCCATTTTGGCTTAATTATTCAGCTGTGATTGCTCTTAAAATATTTTGGTCATGTTGAAATATTTCAGGAGCATAAATTCCCAAGAGAGGGTTTATTGGGCCAAAGGAGATGGTAATTCTTGGATCATTTGCTATACTTACCTGTTTATTTTCCAAAAAGGTGGCACTAAGCCAACAAGAGAAAATAAAGATTCCAAATTCTGCTCCCCTCACCAGCACTGAAGTAATGGGCATTTACTGTGAGGACAGAAAGAACAGGCTGTCCAAAATGAAGCCCTGTGTAAATAGCCCAAGTAGAGGGTGTCCGTGGCCCTGCGCATGCTAGCTGCCCCACTGAACCAATCTGTGCACTTCTGGGTAACAACCCGACTCCGCCATCTGCCGTGACAGTTCCAGCTGCTAACTCAGCACCTCCTGCCCACCTTGTGAGGGTTGCTTTGGTCGCCTCATGTAATTGCTGTGACCCGTAATGTTATTGCTTCCTAATATTATTGTATGAAACTTTGTAATGAGTGAACTAAGCAGCTTAACTGGTGAGAGAATGAGAAGAGACAGCAAAGCCAGAAGCAGGGAAGGTGGCGGGACACTGAGGCAAAGCCAGAAGCAGGGAAGGTGGCGGGACACTGAGGCAAAGCCAGGGCGGCTTCACCTCTCGCCGAGTACTGTGCCGGACTTAAATAAAGTATGATCGGGCTTCCTGCAATGGCTTGCTCATCTCTCCAGACTGTGTGGACTCGAACTCGCATCCTTGAACCCTGGTCTCCAGCAACTAACGCCTTGTGTAGCCAGGGAGGATCTAACCTTGGGCTCTGGTCAGGCAATTAACTAATGTTATTTTTCATCTATTAGGCTAAAAAAGTAAATACTCTTCAGCTTGTAATTATTTATTAACTACAGTAAATATTTTTAATGGTTAGCTCCAAAGGAAAAACAAAAAAATGAAAAAAAATAGTTAATTAAACAAATCATCTAAAGAATATTCATGAATTAACTTGTGGTCCAAGTAAGGAGTTTTCTTCTCACTATGGAAATATTTGATTTGTGATTTTTGAAGGAGTGTTTCTTCTAGTCACTGTCAAGTGGCCGTTTCTTTTCAGTTGCATAGCACCAAGACAACCAACAACAACATTTACTGTTGTTGTGTTGCGTCGTTGTGTTATGTTGTATTGTAGTGTTATGTCGTGTTGTGTTATGTCAGCTGTGCTACATCATATTTTCCTGGCCTGGAAAGTAGACTGAGGACCTATGCACTGAGCTATATCCCCAGTGATTTTGATTTTTTAAAAACTTGATTCAGGTTCTCACCAGGTTGCTAAGTTGCCCAGGCTGGGCTGGAACTTGTGCCATTCTCCTGCCTCAGCCTACCAGAGTTCTGTTTACAAGCATGCGTCGCCCCACAGGTACATCTTACTCCCTCAGGCAGACACAGGGACATGGCAATTAACATTATTGAGCATCATTTATTTACCACCTGCTTACCCTAGGAAAACAATAACATGAATCAGAAAATCATTTAGCGGTTATATAGGGGTATCTAAGCCTGTCTTCTACATCTGCTAGTGAGGTAGCTGAAAAAAACATAGAGTCTCCACCTTATTTAATCGCTGAAATGTTTCCCTCTGACACCTCTCACCGTGCCATCCTCCACTCTCTGGAACCCCCCCCCCCATATCATTTAGTTACTTTTATGCATGGTTCAAGTTTTGCATTCCTTGTTCTTCTTATCAGAAGAAGTAAGGGAAAGCTCCTATTATTGGTTATTACTTTATTCTATGAAACTCTTTAAAAAACTAGCATTCAAAAACTGCACCTGCTGAGGACGGGCAGAACTGGGATTCACACCACATTTAATTGATTCCAGAGCTTAAGTTCTTTATTACAAGGGGCTAGATTACAACATAGAATAGAGCACAGGATTATCTCCACCCCCCCCCCCCCAAGGGGAAAAAGTGTGATGTGTTTGGGATTTTGTGAGTCTGAATTATCAGGATTTAGAAAAGTATGGGAATCCTGCTTCAACCACCCCTCCGCAAAAATTGAGCTTCCCTCTGTATGGGTGCCAATCGCAGGGGTCAGACTTCACAGTTCATCCTACTAAGATGGAGCCATGTTGTAGAAAGACAGCAGAGTCAGTGTCTCCTGGGCTTTAATACTTAAAAATTTTACAGCTGTATCTCTTCGTTTAGTTAGTTAACTTCATGGAGGTTTGTCTTCTTCATTTGAAAACTAAGAATTCAAGACTGATATGGAGTTTTTACCAAGGTCAAGTAAAATAATTTTTAACTTTAATAATGTCTTTATTTTTCATTGCTGTGTGTGCATGTTGTAGCCAGTCTTCTAAGGTTGTCTTTCTTTCTTTCCTCTTTCCTTCCTTCCTTCCTTCCTTCCTTCCTTCCTTCCTTCCTTTCTTTCTTCTTTCTTCCTTTCTTCTTTCTTTCTTTCTTTCTTTCTTTCTTTCTTTCTTTCTTTCTTTCCTTCTTTCTTTCCTTCTTTCCTTCTTTCTGCATGTGGGACTAGCATACTTGTTCTGAAGAATTCCTGAAATGCTTTGTGTTAATTGTCCGTTTTCTAAAATTGGAATTCCCATAACCTTATTTAACTCTGACTGTTTCTCTCCTACTCCTGTAGTCCAGAACACGACCCTTCTACTAGTTCCCTGCAGGAAGTGAGAAGGGAAGAGGAAGAAGCTTCACCTGTGGGGCCGGTGCTCAGGAGCCAGAGCGGAAGGTCACAGCAGAGGGACGGCAGCAGCAGCTCAGAGGGTGAGTGCTACCGCTGCAGGTAGTGTGGGCCTGGGCCTGGGAGGAGGTGCTCAAGTTAGAAAGAAAAGCAAGCGAAAGGTACAGGTAAGGGGGAGGAGGGTTAGGGCTGGTCCTGAAAACAAAGAAGAACACTGTAGCTTGTGGATGGCATAAGAGAAAATTAGAGGTACATCATCAAAAACAGAGATCAGAAAATGTTGATTTTAAGAAAATGCTGATGAAATTGTGTTTTACATGTATTCGATGATGAGAGTACTTGCAAAGCACCAGTTAGCAGATTCATCTTCTGACTGCTAAAATTCTTCAAAAATCTAAATTGGCCAAGAACAAATTGGCTTTTTGTATCTAGTTTTATAATTTTAGTATAATTATTCAATATTCGCAGATATTTCTTTTACTTTCAACTTCTATCTTCTAATTGTTTTTGTATTATTATTATTATTTTTTGAGACAGGGTCTTGCTCTGTAGCCCAGGCTGGTCCTGAACTCACTATGTAGCCCCGGATGGCCTTGAAGTCAAGGCAGTCCTCCTGCCTCAGTCTCCTGAGTGCTGGAATAGCAGGTATGTGCCACCATGCCCTGTTTTTGTGGTGCTGGGGAGTTGAACTCAGGGCCTTGGGTTTGCTTGGCAGATGCTCTTAATCCTTAGGCTATCCTCTAGTGCCTGCATTGTTTGTTGTTTATATCACTGTGTGCTAGTAACCAGACCGAATGTTTTCATACAGTCATTTGCCTTCAGAAGTCCCTGTGTGATCATGGACATGTCGACTATCAGTAGCTACATAACTAGTCTCCAATGATATTTTTCTCACCTAACTGCAAGCCGATACCTGGTACGTTCTCAAATTCCCACATGGTGTCTTTGAGGCACTGTATGTTACTCAAAGTTGACTTGTTGCTTGGTTGGTTCCACAGCCACCTGCACATTTTAAATTTTTGGCCAAGCAGCAGCACACTTTCACTTCAGCTTTTGTGTTGGTTGTCCATGGCTTCTTGACACACTCCTGAAGACCTAGTGGCTGACCAACAAAGCACATTGACCTCCTGGCTTCTGATCAACAGAGGCCCAGGAGGAGCTCGGCTGGTGGCTCTGGCCCAGGGTCTCTTACAGGGATACAGTTCGATGTATCCCAGGTCCCATCAAGCATCAGTGGGGCAGAACCGTGAGGACCATCCTAAAGGATGCTCACTGCAGTGAGAAATTGGAAGCACAGACAGGGAAGTACCTGTGGCCGAAAAGGTGTGTCTGACTGCAGAGTTTTAGCTTCTGGTGACTGTAGTGTATTATTATTGTTGTAAATATATTGGTTGTTAGGAAACCAGATAACCTCTTTGTTAGGTACATACAAAAATAATATTAATACCCCATGGAAATTACTCTTATGAAATTATGCATGTCAGGTTATTTTAAGGAAGTTCAGAAAAGTATATATATTCTTATCATTTGCTTGTTTTACATCAGGTTTTTCCAAAAGTTTTGTTATTCTGTTGCTGATTTTCTACGTAGGTTGGATTTCAAGTGTCAAACTTTCAGATAGCAGGGACATCTCTGAGGCCATAAAGCAAGGAATTAAGAGCATTGCACCAACATCCCTACTCATTGGCCTTGGGACTTTGAGCTCAAAGAGAGAAAGAATGTAGTTCCTGAAAGGACCCCAGAACGGGTGAGGAAAACACTAAAAATCCCACCATGGTGTCTTAAATCTTAAAAGCAAAGTTGAGTAATATTTAGGAGAAGGATGGGAAACGTGAAGATTGATGTATCCTATTGATCACGTTTATTTTTTCAATTAAGGACACATCTTGTGATAGCAAATTATACATATTTGACCAAATTCAGTTTGTTTAACTCTTTGCTTACTATTCAGCAGCCTTGTTATGGGGAGGCAGAGCACTGGTCAACTTGCACGATGAGTAGCTTATTCAACACAGTTGGGTTAGGAGGATTATGACTGACGTCAGCAAATACTGCATCACTGTGTCTCAGAGCTCTGCTGTGGAAGAGAAAAGATGCTTGTACAAAGGAGAGTGAGGTTTTTTTTTTTTTTTTTTTTTTTTTTTTTTGAGGAACAACAGTGCTTTGTGTGCAGTCACTGGTTAAGTAGCCTCAACTGGTTGAAAAAATTTCCATGTATTGTTACTTGTTTTGCCACTAAATCTTTCACTTTAAGGTGTGCTGACACTGAGGACGGCTCAATGGGGAAAAAGAGCTCCGTGGATAAGATTTGAACAACTAGTTTATGAAGTGGAGAGTGGTCTGTGAAACACAGTTGTGCACTGAGACAAGTGAAGAAGTGGCCTGTCCTGCCATCCTGTCGGCCTCCTGGGGAAGCGGGCCGTGAGGTGCCAGACCTTTGGCTGTGCTCTGCCATAAGGGAGCAAGCTTGCCTCTACATGCCTCACACTTCACCTCTTTTGTCTGTCTTTTCCCCCCAACAGTTATTATTTCTATTGGTATGTATTCGTGATACACAACAGTTACATTAAGCTTGAGAGATTGGGGCACATACATATTACATCAGCTTCACAGTAACTGCACAATCACATGTGCCAACTTCACATTCAACTTCACCTTTCCTTCCCCTTTGCCGTCTTCCCACCCCCGGCCACATCCCCTCTCCCTTTCCACAAATCCACCTGTCTCCCAGCTTCCTACCACCTCTTGGATCTTTGGATCTACTACTTTGTGTCTCCCATAGTAGAGAAATCATGTGGTATTTAACCTTCTGGGTCCAATTTACTTCACTAAGCATAATAGTCTCCATATGCATTCATTTTCCTACAAATTACTCAAATCCATCTTTACGGCAGAGTAGTACTCCAGTGTACATATCTATATCTGTATCTACATACATATAGGTAGATATGGTAGATCACGTTTTCTTTACCAATCTGTTGATGAAACCTTCAGCATCTTCCATGATTTAGGTCTTACGAGTTGTGCTGCTATAAAAATGGGTATGCATGTAGCTTATTTACATGGTACTTTTAACTTTTTTGAAAAGGTACCCAGAAGTAGTACAATGGGCAAATGGAACATCCATTTTCAGATTTTTTGAGGAATCTCCATACTGATTATGATAAGAGTTGTAGCAATTTACAGTCCCATGAACAATAAAATAAAATAAAATAAAATTCCTTTTCTCCAGTATCTATTGCTTCTTGAGTTTTTCCCTTTTACCATCGGGCAGCACATCTGCCACACCACACTTGGGTCACAGGAAGGGAGGAACCTATTTCAACTCCTTCCCTGGTTTTTTCCTGAATGGTGGCAATTGGGATTGGATAGGCTGTGTTCTGCCTCCTTTGCCTTAATGGCATGTTTGAGATGGTTAACAGTGAGTGTAGCTTTGTCATTAGTATCAGGGAAGATGTTAATAGGCTACTGAGACAAATACCTGAGTAAGATACAGTAAGTGCTGTGCGCAGGCGTGTCGAATATACCACCCCCAGTGAGAGAGCATGCGGGTGCCCTCCTCTGCTCTGTGCTCCGGCCAGTCCCCTTGCTCTCACCACGATCTGTGCACATGCTTGCTGGAGCACACTCCTGTGACCTCACCACGTCTGCGAGCTAGGTCAGGGCGAGGCCCAAGTAGTATACAGGCCAATGTACAAACCCTCTGGCTCCTGCTCTGCTGGGTCAGTCTGCTCTTGGTTCTGGTCCTAGCAGCTTCTGACTTCTGTTTCTTTAATTCACGAAGCTTTTCCTGGTTTCCAGTCACAGCCTGAAAGAGTAAGGGTAGCAACAAACTCCCAAGGTTGCTAGCCTGGGTGACTGTCCTTTCCTCACTAGGTTCCCTTTCGTTGGCCTGCTTGTCTGTGAGGACTCCTCTCATTCCACTCTCTTTAGTTACCTTTTCTGACTGTATCAGGTGCTTCCTGCTGAGCTGCCGACTAAAGTGGCTGAATGCATGAAGAGAATGGATCATCTCAGAAACGAACACTGGCTCTCCCCTCTCTCACGGAGCTCATCTAGCCTGAGAAGATTTATGGGCAGATAGTCCTATAGTTCACTGACATTGTTTCTCAGAGATTTGAGCCCTTTTCAGAGAACTCCAGTGCATGCAGTGTTACTGTGCTGTCATGGTGATTCAAGCCCTTCTTCCCTTGTGCTCTTAGGTCATCTCACTGTGAGGCGGTTGGACAATTCTAAGCAAAATGAAATGGAACTACTGTATGCACCTCCTATTGGTGAGCTGGGAGATTAGAAAAAAGAAGAAAAAAATTCAAGCTGACTTGTTAAATTTAAAATTCAAATAAATGAAAAATTATTTTTTAGTTTAAGTATGTCCCATGAAACGTTTGGTTATGAAACATAATCATATTACAATTTACCTGGCTGTCACATAGTGGGTATTTGGTTCATGTTCCTTGGTTGACCAGTTTAGATGTTACTGAAAAAGGAAGTCCCTCAAAACCACCATCCCTTGGCCAAGAATTCACTAGGGACCAAGGTTGTCAGAATCACTGTGGCCCCGAGGATCTGATGCTGCCCCCATGGGCTCCCTTGGTACTGATGTGCTTCTTATCTCCAAAATGTGTCTACCTGTTGGTTTCCATAGGCTCTCTGTGGGGAAGGCCATAGGACAGAGAGCAGTAAACACTGCATGCTTTGGTGAGAGAAGGGTTGAGTTCTGGTTCTGACAGGGGTAGCCGTGAGGCACTGGGCATGTTGTTCCAGGGCCTCAAGTCTAGGTTTCCTTATCAGCACATTATCTGTGATAAATGATGTGCTGAGGCGCAGTTTGGTTAAAATATGACCTGTTTCGGAAGACTCTGTCTCAGAGCATAAGTATAAAATGGGCTGGGGACGGGACGTAGCTCAGTGTGAAGGTTCTGGATTTATTACAAAAAAGATAAGGACTACTATACGTTGAGACTTTTGCCCAACACACACTAAATTGAACTGTAACTATAAGCACGAACATTTAGGAGGAAGTCATAGAAATTATTTCTCAGCAATCTAACATGAATGTGCATGAAATCTAAGAAAAAGCTTTACAAAGCTTTACAAATTCAGGCAATTGCTGGGAATATAAAACCTTATAATACATCACATTTTTTTTTTTTTTTTTTGGTAAGACAGGGCCATAGATTGCTTTTACAGAGAGTGCTTTTAATTGAGCGATCACCTTTGGAATATAGAAATTTATGCAACAAAAAATAATTGAGCCTTTTGATGATTCCTTGAAAGCTAGGACTGTATCATTGCGAAAGCTTATTGAAAGATTTGAGCAGTTCTATCATCAGCTGTGGAAGAAGCAGTTGAAAGCGTGAATTCAGGTCCTGTAAGTGAGTAGGTCATTTTTATGACAAGACAGTGTCAAGCTGTCGTTCAATTGTGGTATCTTTAAGTATACTACACAAGAGCGCTTCATGAAACATATGTATATAAAAGTCCATTTTATCTTCAAATCCGGCCAAACATCCTTCACGTCTCTAAATTGCTATATCTTGGTACACAGAAAGGTATTTGGCTCCATTTCAAAAACTGAAAATCATTAAGGGAAATAGTAAATGATAACAAAACTTCTTTAAATTTTCAATTAATGTGTGATTCAGTTTGGCAAAATGAGACATAATTCTTTTTCTAGACTTGTTTGTTGAGAAAGAGCTGAAGTTGCACAAATGGTGAGAGACAGTTTAAAAGGATAAAAATAGAATTCTCCTTCCATGGAGATGTACCACATAAATAGCCTAATTCTGTAAATGTTTTCCAGAAAAAGGCAAGAGGCAGATACCCAGAACTCTCAGGTTAATGGTGGGCTCATATATGTAAACATTTTTGTCTCAGTTTTCACATCTGTAAGATATTTTTCTGTACTGATCTCTCAGTAAGATTCTAGACTGTACGTTGTACCCACCTTAGCAAAATCATTTCTTTAGAGCCTAAGTTACCTGCAGTTAGCAAAAGTCCTGAAAACTAAGCCAGAAGGTGAGGGGGAGCCCTGTCCAGGGAAGCCCAGCTCCACCACAGGAACGCCCTTCGGTCCATTGAAGCCACTGTATCTCCTCTGCCATGACACAAGCCTCAGGTAAGCCTTTTTCAATGACATAGGTTCTAGTAATACAATGTCTGGGGATTCAAACTCATGGGGTGATGTTATTTTAATTTAGAAAAAGAGACCCAAAATTAAACCAGCTAGTGGCAGATGAAGGAAGTCAACTGCACAGTTTCGGGAGAGCCCGGAAAGGCAAGCTAAGAAGAGTCTACATTGTCATCAGTGTTGTTTCTATACCCCGTCTGAACTCACGGACAGGCCCGAAGCCCCAGCAGAAACACAGCATACTGAACAAAGTCTTTTCTTGAAGAATTTCATGAAGCAGCAGCAGCCACTTAAAGCAGCATGTGTGTCATTTTCCACGAGAAAATTGAACTGAAGAAGAAATATGCTTTCGCATGACTGTTATCTTCCTAAATTCTAGATAGCTTTACAGACAGACTATCAAAAAAGCACAAATATTTGTACTCCAAAAGAGCTTCTAAGAGATTCAGTTCTTGTTATCCCAAACCAAGTTATAATAAAAAACAGTTTGGACTAGCTGGCATGATTTTATGCTTCGTATCACCAGAGACCAAGCATAAAATTTGAGGAATATGTTTTGTAAAAGAATTATATCTTTTTCCACATATTACCATTTTAAAAGCCTTGCACTTCAATATTTTTTTCTCAGTCATCATGTTGGCAAATTGCTTACATGAATAACTGTCCAACTGAAATTAATAATCACTAGTGAAGAAAAACTCAATAGTCGACGTGGAATATATCAGCATGTCTCTTTTTGTTTGGTGCCATGGAGCAATAACAATTTTAGAAACAATAGCAACAACAGCATGAGGTTTCTATTTATAAAAGAGAAATTGGACTGTGGGTTTGCTGTGCTGACCGCCGAGACAGAAACATAAAAGAAAGGTAAGTGTTTGTGAGTGATGCAACTAATTTCCACAGAAATGCAATGTTTATTAATAAGGGCAAGTTGTATTATAACCCCTTCTTGGACCGGACTTGAAAGTTTTGAAATGCTATTTGTCACATCTTGATAGGATGGACTTGGAAGGCAGAGTGACTTGTGGCCCAAGGATACAGGGGTTCTCTCTCAGCCCTGCCTCAGCTAACAGAAGCCTCTGCTAATAGTTCCGAGAGTGTGTTAGGATGCATGTGAGTCAGCTTCACATTGTCATAACATGACACCCGAGTTAATTAACTTATAAAGAGAAAGATTAATTTTGGTTCACAGGTTGGTCCCCATTGTTATAGGCCTGTGTTAAGACAACAGTTCAAGACAGGAACATGGAGGAGGAGAAAGCCACTATTTCATGAGCCAGAGCACAAAGAAGAACGGGGTCTCGCAACCTTGTCCCTAATGACCCACGGATCTCCCGTCACGCCCACCCTGAGATCTTTGTCATTCCTCATAGTGCTGCCACCCAGAACAAGGCTTAAGCCGGGGCCTTTGGCACCATTCAAAACTATAGCAGGCAGCGAATTTGGGGATTTTCAAGAACTGGTCATGCCTGATGCAGTTGGCCTAAAATTATCCCCAGGGAATTCATAAAATAAAGACCAATGAACCTTCAAAAATAATATTACAGTCAAAAATCATATCACCGCTTCTTCTCTTTGAAAAGATTTATTGTTTTTTTTAAATACCGTGTTTGTCAGGACTGTGTGTTTTATATTGCCAGAGCAAAATCTGAAACTAAAAAATCAGCTATTCTACTTTGAAACTCACTTAAGATGTATCACCTGCCGAAGAAGTGTCAGGTGTGTCCTCAAAGTGGGGCCTTGTGAGGTGGTGTCTTCATTCACATTCTGTCTCAACATGTCAACTGCCTGGGGGCAAATAAACTGTTTCAACTTCCCTCCTCACTAGATAAGCAGATAGCAAATTCTAAAAAGTGAGGTTGACTGACTGACACATGTTGACCACTAAGAAAATTAAAATTTAAAAACAGAGTTATTGTTTGATGCATACAGACTTCAGTTTTGCAAGATGAAAAAACTGTGGAGATGGATGCTGTGTTTGCACCAGGATGGGAATTTTAAGAATGCTTAAAACACCCAAACAGCACACTTAGAGTGGTGATTTTGTTCTGTGTGTTTAGACACAAAAATGATGGAGCTGTTAAAGGAGATGGAAACCGATAAAGGGGAAACATAGTCTTACTTTAATGTCTCACCTCGCTATAGATTCGTTTCTCTTTTCCTGCTTTTTCTTTGCTAACAACAAAGTAATTGATCAGTAAGAAATGAAGCTAAGATCTGCCCTCACGGAGAGTTAATTCTGAGATATTTCCCTTCAGGTGTTTTTGAATCAAAAATATCTTGATTTCTTATTTGATTTTCCAGAGACAGAGAACGAAGGAGAAGTAGTAGAGGATTGTATCTGGTGTTGGCCCAAAGGGACCACGGCTTTATTGATTATGGGCTCACTGGATCTAAGCCTGTCACATACCTCACGGGGAGGCGTTACCTGCTGTTCTCATTTCTGGGCCACTTCTGAACCCAACTCTACTTTGTGAAATCATTCTGGATTGAGTTCCAGTTTTTAAAATTTATTTATTGATTGATTGCTGACAAGGAGAATTAGTAAGATGATGATGGCTGAAAGATGGGAACAGAACCAGTGGAGTACACAAAGGGATGTTCTTTGGTCCAGCAAGGAAAAGAGAGAAGAGCCCTAGAGTTTCTCAAACAATGACTCTTTATGATATGATTATTCATATTTTAATTTGAAATTATTACTCTGAACATTTTAATTTTTCTGTGTTTTTAAAGTATTGAACATATATACCTAAGTGTGTGTGTATTTCATGTTAGCTGAAGTGAATGTAGTTGAAATAACTGTGAAAGGAGCAACAGATTAATATTCAAACTGTTTTTTCAAATTTTTATAGTATTTGAAAGATATAAAAATTGGGCATAAAAATGTAAAATATAATTTTATGTCCTTGTGAAACTTTTAGAATGGAATAAAAAAAGCAAGGACAAGGTAAAGATGTTGACTTGTAGTGAGTAAAGCTAAGCTACTTGTGAGTCATTTGAATTTTTACCTAGAAATTCAATGTTGTAATGATTATTTCTTTGTGAATAATGCAACCCAGTAAGTGTCCTCCAATCACAATCCTTCAGATACTCAAAGCACACAGCCTAATAGAACTCGGTGTTTACTTAGTGGACTGAGGAAAGCATGCCCTTCTATAAGCCAGTCAATAACTAAAAATCCAGGAAAGATGCAAAAGAATGCGTAATTTCTACTGATTTCCTTCTTCCTTTTTAAAAGCATGCCTATTGCCAAACAACTGATTTCTTATATGATGTAAAAGAGAATATTTGCTAAAGCAAAAGAAATGGAGTCAGTGGCAACAGACTGGACATTGTTTGATGAAGGAAGCTTTTAACCTTAACGTGACCTGTGGCAGGTGACAGGCACTGTCACAAAGTCCCAGCTTACTTGGCAATCTCCTTTAATCTCAAGGTTAGTGTAGAAAAGAGCACACACAGTGTTCTCAGAGCTCAAGAATGGACGTGCTGAGCTGGTTCCATAATTGCTTTTCTATAACACTGGTCTCCCCTCCTTCTTTCTCTAGTTCCTGTTTACTTAAAAATTTTAAGGCATGCCTAATGCCAAAACCGTTGCAGAGCCCTTTTATGAGAGTATCAAAGTCCCTGATTTGTGCCACAGTTAAGTGGCAGTTGACCTCGAAATACAAGTCGAATATGGCTGCTCCCATCAACTCATAGAAAAACAGAAAATGACAATGGAGGCTCTGCCCCATTTTCATCATGGTTATGGGTAGAGGAAAGAGAAATCTGAGATTGTGACCTTAGTGCAAGTGGTGTCATTTGTCCCCCTTGCCAAGGGATTACAATCAACATTTTATAAAATTGCAGGTGAGTTGTGGAAGACCTGAAGTGTCCTAGACTAGAGGTACCTACATACCTCTTCCCGACCAGCTGAAGCATCTTGTGCCACATTCATTATGCGAAGAGTGTAATGACTAAGATGTAGGGCCCGAGGTTAAATGGGAGATCTTGGTACAGAAAATTTTATCATCAGATACACATAGGGCAATGTTTTCTTTATAGCATGGCATAGGTGGCTAACATGTTGAAGACCTAAGCTGTGCTCGGCGCACCATTCTCGGTACTGTTTCACATAATCTTCACAACCTGTCTTCAGGTTCCTATCGTTCTTCTCAATCTCATTTGGCAGAAAAGAAATGGATGTGAGATTCAGAGTCATCTAAGTTCCCGTTGGTCAGCAAGCAGAGATCTGGGATTGCGTACACAGGTCTCACCTGGCATTGCAGCCACCTGTGCAACCTCGGAGGCCTCTTCTGACCTTGCAGAGCCAAGGGCCTTCCCACAGCTGTAATACCCCAGTGTCAGGCTTCAGGGCTGCTTTGATTGACAATCTGACCCCAGGCCGGAGTGCCACGTTGGAGGCTGACCTACTGAAACGACTCGTCCCCTGAAGTCTGTGTTGCAGAGAGAACCTGCCGCACGCCATGGCCCTCCTGCCTCGTGTCCTGTTGTGAAGGATGCAGCTGGGGAAAGAGGAGAAGTCCTGGGAGGCCTACAGCCACCAGTTCCGGAAAGTTGGAACTTGGTCTTCATGCCTTACACCGAGTGCGTCCCAGAAGTTTACATTGTCCTGATTAACATTCTGGGATCGGTCATTCCCCCAATATTCTCCACTTGATACATAAGGTTGATAGTGACATTATCAATATTTTGTCATTCAGAAAAAGAACAACTTAAGCACCAACTTTGAGATATTTGAATTTTTCTCTACCATGTTTTGTCATATTTCTGGTTTCAGTTTCTTGCCTCCCATAAGAAAGCAGTTCAAGCAGATAAGCCTGAGGAATCCTGCTGTGTGTGATAGTCAGGGATTCCACGGCGTGGTGGGGTCGCAGCCTCTTCCGGGTGTCTGAAATGGCTCTTCTCATCTTGGACGTGGATTCTCACCTGGAGCTGGCCACCTGAAGCCCTGCAGAATGAAGTCTGGCTGCACATGTGTACCTCATCCTCCGCTGTGTGACAGGTGTGGGGTATGTATGGGGGGATCTGACTTGTTCCTTCTGCATACCCTCTTCAGCTGACACTGGAGAGACCAGAGCCTTTCACAGCTGAGTAATTTGTTGTGGTTTTTATCTGTATTCTCACTTATTCTTCACAAAAGGCAGATAAGAGAAGGTCCAAGGACACCATTGCTATCTCCCAAACCAAGGCAGTTATTGCCCAACAGGAGCTAGGTGCCTGGGGATTCTCTTGGGTAGAAGAGTACTGGCATGTCATGCCCTTCCATCTGGCTAACTTGCCATGTAGTGATCATGTCAGTGGACTGGCAGCCTGAGTAGTGTCTAAAAAGTTAGACTTTGGTATGGTAGTAGATAAGTATTTCTCCTTTGCACTCCGCGTCCCTGTGAACTTCATGGATGGCAGATTTGAGTTGCCAGTTTCCTCCCCTACAAGTGGCCCTTTTCCTCTGGCCCCTGCCCACGTGGAGGGGACTTTGCAACACAGAGCATCTGCTGTGGCTTCCCTGACTCTGGCTGTCTGAGAGCTGCATGTATTGGAAAGTCCTTCTGTGTAGAAGACACCCAAGCACAACCACACAGGACAGAAGTGATGCTGAGAGGGGAACTTTTCTGGCTGCACTTAGTGAGTCAGGATGACATTAGCCATCTTGCTTTGCTCCTGCTTTGCAGGGGGAGGAATCAGAGCACATATCTTTAGCTTGTGCTGTGGCCATACAGTATAGCTTTAGGTGTATTGGGTCTTATCTACTTGACAACCTTTTTTTTTTTTTTTTTTTCTGGTAGTAGGATCGAACACAAGGACTTTACTCTGAGCTACATCCACAGCGCCTTCCTATTGTTTATTCGAGAAAGAATTTTGTTAAGTTCCAAGTTGCCCATACTGGGCTCAAAATTGCAATCCTCCTACCTCAGCTTACAAGATTGCTAGGATTACAGGCCTGTGCTCTAGGGGCATTATTTGACACCTTCTTTGAAGGACCCCTAAGTAGAAGGTTTATGGGCATCTTGTCTACAGAAGTCCAAAACCCTTAAACTACATTCATATAATTTTTGCTTGTAGTCACCAACTGCAGTTGACAGCAAAGAGTATTTTTGACAAAGAGAACAAAGGATTGTTTGTCTGGACTCTTAGTATTTTGAGGTATTTGTTGCCGTAGCTTTGGGGGTTTATTCAAGTTCTTTCTCTCTTATTTGTGTGAGTTTCATTGATGTTTGGCACATGAACAGGGGGCTAATAACCTTGTCTTGGCAAAAAGCTACTCTGATTATCCCTGCAGTGTGAAAGGATCAATATTTTGTAGTCTTTGTTGGTGGTGTTAGCAAGGCCTGAGCCGTGGAAGAAATTTCAGCTTATCTTTTGAACTTGCTTTGTCCTCTGAGATTTTCTATAGCAATTGCCAGATTTGGAGTGTCTTTATCTGTATTTCTGTTGTAGACCGATGGTCTGATAGTATCCTGAGATTAGAGGATACAGGTTGGCTTAAGTTACTATCACCTGGCATTGCACTTCTGTGAATGGAAGGACAGATATGCTGCCGGCTGAATGTTGTATTGAATGAATTAGAAAAATAGGCCTAATATTTGATGGTGTTCAATAATCATGTTTGGGATAGACAGTTTAGTAATCTCAAGGAGATTTCCTTGTAAAGCTTAGTATGCTAAAAAGAAGTACTTTAATAGGCGTAATGTATCCTGGAACGACACTAAGTCCACATCCCTCACGCCAGTGCTGCCTTTACCTGCCTCTGTGCCAAGGATGCTGACTGTGAGGGTCACAGCTTCATGGCTGCTGTGATCTCTGCCATCTTCCTCACCCCAACACTCCTGAGCATGTTTTCTTTCTCCCGCGTTTTCCTTTTCTCTTTTAAGTTACACTGCTGAATTGGCTCTCTTTACCACTTATTGCCAAGGACTGTTCCTTCTCTTTTAAACGTTGGCTTTTATAAACATTCAGTCTGTCCCTTTCTCTCAAGTCCCTCTCTCTGCATTGGGCATTGCGCAGCGTTCTGTCACCGCGGGGCACACCTTGCTCTGCAGTTGCCTTCATTGTCCAGATTGTTAAATTCAAACGTTGGTTTTGTATTCCTGGTAGGCATTAGTCCTACCAGCATCTAATGCTATAAAGCTTTCTACAACTGAAACCGTGTTCAAACCCTAATTCTGCTTGCTCTTCTGTTGTTGGAGTTCTTTCTCTTTCTCTGGTCCTCCAGGACAGAAACCTCTGTGCCCCCCTTGGTATACCTTCCTCCTTCTCCTTTGCTAGTCGGGGAGTCCCTGGCTCTGACTTTCCACTACCTTTTCCTAGTTTGTCTTCAAACTTTGTGCATGGCAACCTCCTCCCTCTGAGGAGTTGGTTCATCTCCACCACTCTCAGGGCTGGCAAGGACACCTCTCTTTCCCTCTTGCCACCTCTATTCTAAGCTGTAACTGGAGTTTCCCAGACTTGTGCTGTAATCTGTTATTCAGAATGCCCAGCTGTAGGTTAACTTTCACTTTCTGGCATCCTTCTGCATTCCCTGAGTGGAGACACCTCAAGTTCTTGCCTGTCGGTTTTATCATCTTTTTATAGTCACAAGGTGTCATAGCTACTGTCTCATGGTTGGGACAGAACACCTGACACCCCCAATTTAAAGGAGGAAAGATTTATCTTAGCTTACAGTATCAGAAGGTCACAGTCCACGTATGGGCAGCCAGCAATAGTGGAAACACGTGGCAGAGGTGGCAAGTGGAGAAAGAGTTGCTCCTGCTATGGCTGACATGAAGCCAAGTGAGAGAGGAAGTGTAGAATTAGCACACAACCCCCAACCACCAGGTCAAGCCCCAGGCATTACCCCTTCCAGCCAGGCCCACCTTCCAAAGGTACAATGGGATCCATAGGTATTCCATAACATCCCAATACACGAGGCTTTGGGGGGCACACTCAGGACTGAAATCATAACACGTGGTGTTCAACATGCTTACTTTGGAGTACCATTTCTAACATATTTGCCTCACAAATATAGTCATTTTAGAAGATTCAACTCAAGCATTACTCAGTGCAAAAGTGGACACAAAACATCAAAGCAGGGAGACCTGTTAGGGACCCCTTCTGAGACTTGTCTGCTGGAGCTCTCTCTCATGAGTAGATCCTACCCTTGCACCAAAAAAGAATAAAACAAAAACACAACAAAACCACCATTAATTGGTTTTCTATGGAAAGAGGAAACCGTATCATAGTTACAAAGAAAAAAAAGCTGTCAGTCTTGCTCCCTTGTCCCCGTGGTATCGTATCCTAATGACTGACCTAGCTTGGGACTGTGTATCGACATGCTGGCTCGTGTGTCTCTGCTGCACTCCCTGCCTGGGTCACAGCAGTGAGCACTGACTTCTTTGTTTCTTAAGTAGTTCATGGAGCTCATATTTGGCACTTTATAAAGACTGGTTAAAGAATAAATCGAAAAATCAGCTATGACTATTATTAGCTGTATGGGGAATCTTACGTGTTACCTTTCTCTCTGAGTTTTATCTACTTGTTGATAAAGCCACATAAAGAGCCTGGCTGAACTTAAAAAAAAAGTTAACTCCTATTCCTCCTTGAACTTATCTGCCTAAATATGGGTGAACAAGCACAAACTGAGAGACCCTAGAAGCCAGTTTCCTGAGCATCTTACTTTCCGCACCTGTGGTTAGGCACAGACAACCCTGGATCACCATCCAGATGTAGCCTGTTTGGGGTGGACTTGCTGGGAACTACACAGATTGGCCATTCTTTTCCTGAAGGAAGAAATGAGGGATGGGATCCCAGCAGGAGCTTGCTCAGAGTTGCTAGACCCTGAACTTAGAGCTAGACCTTTCATAAATTTAGCAAAGTCCCATGTCCTGCAACCTCCTTAGTCTAGAAAAATGGGAGTAGTTGGTCAGCCTGCAGGAAGCTTTCTTAAGAGCATTGTGTGAACACAAGACTTGGCAGGAAAGGACAATTTAAAGAAACATTCTTCCTAGTTTTCATGCTGTTTAATGCCCCAACTACGCATGGTTTCACCTTGTCCAATTTTAGTATCACATACTCAGGCACCTGGGGCCTTCTCAATCTACCCTAGTCCCATTTGTTTTTTACTTCACCACCTGTTATTTTGCACATGTCCTTTGAGAATCTGTCATTGTGTACTTACTTTTGAGGTACAACATAGTCAAAAACGAACATAAAAAGCCCTTAAGCTTTATATGGGAAGGTCAAGGCCACCTGTGGCAGGTGGTCTCTAAGATGACCCCAGAGGTTCTGCTTGTTAGCTCTTATCTCCTCTAGACTGACTTGGCTTGTGAAGATCAGACCAAGGCAGATGTGATAGCGACCAATTGTCCCTTCTGAGATCAGGTCATGACATCTTCGTGGTTTCTGTTTTGAGTGCCCTCTCCTCGAGTACCATCTCTGAGGAAATCAGTCGTCAAGCCCTAGGTAGCCCTAGAGAGAGCCCCTGGGGCGAGGGACGGAGCACACCTGAAGCAGGTGTGTGATCCTGGAAGCCTTCTCTTCATGCCTCTGCAGCTTCTGCAGAGGAACTTCCAGGTGAAACAGAAGCTTGGGTGGGTGGTGTAACTTCAACTCGTGAGACATGTTAGAGCCAGAGGTGCCCAGTTGAATCTTGCCTGAATTCTAACGTGCAGAAATTGTGAGATAATACAGTTTTGATATTTTCGGCTGTTCAATTTGGGGGTGGTATGTTATGTGACAATGTAATATATCATATATGTCATGTTAATATACTTGTGGTATTTTTTTTCCCTCCAGTAGTAGTGATTGATCTCAGGGCCTTTCACTGAGCCACATCTGTAGTTCCCTCACCTCCCCCCTCCATTTTTTTTTTGCAACAGGATTTTACTAAGCTGCTAAGTTGCCCTAGCTGGGCTTGATTTTGTGAACTCTTGCCCCTTGGCCTCCCAGCCCAGGATGCTGGGATTACTGGAATCACCACCACTCCAGGATCATGCTGCTGCTTCTCCTCCTCCCCCTCTTCCACCACCTCCTCCACTTCCTCCTCCTCCTCCTCCTCCTCCTCCTTCTTCTTCATCTTCTTATTTTTCTTCTTTGATTTTCTTTGCCAACAATTTCTCCAGTAGAGAGCTTACATGTAAGAAATGTTATTAAATAACAGGATAACTAATGAGTGACAAACATTCTTCTCAAATAAATTCTGTTTTTACAAAACTTTTTTTTTAAAGATCAGGTAGTATGTCTTGGAAACATTTTTGTTTTTCATATTGCCTATGGTGTCTTATGCATATAAGGACTGAACCATTCTTGTTTAAATTTTATGTTGCACTATTTAAAATATACTATTTAAATCATAAAATTCATGAAGCTACCACTCTGCCGAGTTAGACTGTGGAGTTGGAGTTTATTTGGATGAACTCCAAGCACACAACTATGTATGAATAAGTGTAATGAAGACCAGGAATTGATCTCAAGCCAACTCATAACCTCATAATGTTTATTTTATTATTGCTTCTTTTTTGATGTTTGTTACATCAGTCACATCTTTTATCACTTGTTTAATTAGAGAATGTGCACGGGAATGAGTAGAAAATTTTGTGACTCTCATACCCATAATTAGAGCTATAAACCACAGTCTTCCCTGTTTCAGGAACTGACTCAATTCCAAATAAGTAGAGGAACAAAACTGGGGAGAGCACTGGTCAGGAGTTGGGAGACTTGAGTTTTCGCCTGAGTGCTGCTGGTGAGGTAACTAGAGGCATGAGTGTGGAGACTCAGGCTCTCTCTGCTTTAGTATTCTTCCCAGTAAAAATGTCAGCCGAACCAATGTTTTCTGAACTTTCTTCTAGAAATACAGATAAAGTCTCTGTGGATGTTCACTGTGAACAAGACAATATATAACTCTTACAAATGATACTAAAACTGTACATATTTTAAAGGAAAGACTTAAGTATTTGAATCTTTAAAAGTTAATAATTGGCTGATTACATGTAAGCTGTTAAAGAAAAAGTCAGAAGTACCAGAAAAGAGGGTCATGAGACCCCGGTGATGTGACCGCACCTAACCTAGGGAAGAATCTCTTCTGGTCAATTGACCACAAGGACTGGCTGAAACTCAGTGGGCTGGAATTGACTAATATTAGTCTTTTTTCTACGTGAATGATTCCAGGTAGGAGCGTGTCCTCTTTTATCTTAAGAGAAGTACCCACTAGATAAATGTTGGGTAATTACCCAATAGATATTTGTGGAATTAGTAAATTTAATAAATGTTTTATTGTTGTAAGTCCCTGTTTCCTGAATCCATAGAGAAGCATCTGTATGTAATAACAACACGGAGAACATTATTTGTTGCATCTTGCCTGCCGCATAATAGATGGCTTGTTAGAGACTGTGGGGACAAACATGCCAGGGGCAAAAGTGACTTCTAAAGCGCACGTTCTTCACTTTCTGAAAAATTCCTCATACACAAATTGTTTTCTTACCTCAGAGGGTGACTGTGAAAAAATAAATAAAAGTTAAGCATACTGTCTTGCCAGGATATAACTTCAATGCATTTTAGTTCTCCTGTGTTTCTGTTTATTGCTATGCTTCCATTTTAGTTTCCTTTTCTTTAAAATTATGTTCATGCAAAGCCAAACTGAAATAAAACCAACAAAATGTGAAATGAAGTGGTAATAACTGCATCAAAGCTCCCTACAGAGTTACAAGACGCCGTGTGTGCAGACATGCGATCATCCTGGGAGTTCCGCTGCTGATAAGATCTGGTTATGTTATGCATGATTGTACTAAATTTTTCTCAAACTTCAAACTCTGTGAATTAAAAGCTCATCTTTATTTTGTGATACTCTTGTTGTCTATTTAGTCATGTGTTGGAAGATGACTCATTGGTACCAGCTAATGATGATCTAAGTTATTTTAGCAGTATAAAATGTGATGTAATGATTTAGAAGAAATTGTTTTTGTTTTATGATTTAATTTGTCTAGGAGTTGTTCACTGATCAAATTATTTTCGTAATGTGGAAGGTGAGAGTGGAATTGAGAGTTAGTAGAAGAGAAATAAAATGGTCTAGGTATTTACAAATGAGATTTCTCTAGATATGCACATTTTAAAATCGATACAACTAAAAAAATCTAAGCTAAAGATGCTCACGTGTTTTCTCATTCAAGTTTGTGCGTGGGACATTCTATTGACTGCACAGGTTGTCATCTCTTATCAGCCATTATTGCTGGTAGAAATTTGTTGTCTTTCTCATCATAGAAAAACAATGCAAGAAAACACCTGCATCTATATATCATGCTTATGCCTGCAGAAATAATTTGCACTGAAATAATTTTGTTCAAAAATTTAGACACAATGTCATTTATTTCCATTGTTTTTCTTTTTCATTGGCTCTTGACTACCAGCCTTATGCCTTGATTTATTGTGTCAGGTCCCAACTATGAACCGTTAGAGTGTTGATTCTGGGAACATGGATTGGGAATGGAGATTATTTTGATTTTTCAAAATGCATATCTATTACCTTGTAACAGAATTTGTAAAACTCAGGCGTACTTCTCTAATACTCCACACTTAGTCATTGCTGTGGCTTGTTTGAGAAGTTCTAATTAATTCAAGAGCTTTCATTGTTATTTTGAGGGCCACTGCCAGGGTCACTGGGCTACAGAGCAAGTACTTTGAGGAAAAATTCGAAAAGACTGGAAGAGATTTTGTTGGATCTCTGAGTTGAAGAGTTCTGTCACACAGTTTCTCCCCACCCTGTCAACAGAGGGTGGCCTATAACCAAGCACATACAGGTCTGCTGCAAAAATGAGAAAAGTACAAATAACATTGGAAGCTTTCCATTGTCTAAGATATCTGTATTCAAATTACTGTCTTTTGCTCTGAAATTATAAATTCTCTTGCATTTTTATTGGATGAGTATTACTTTTTTAGGAAACAATGGAACACAGTAGTACAACTGAATGAAAACTTTTTGAAAATGTCATCAATTGGCAAAATGTGATTTTAGTCTCCCCGTAGTTAAAAAGTCATGACACGTGAAAAAATTATGAAACTATGGCTCTAAGGGTCATCTTTTCTGTAGATGTTTTGAAATGGGACTCGCCCCTAACTCCTTTTGTTCTTTTCAACTGAAACCATAGGTGCAAAGTGGAGTTCCACTGACTGAAATTGGATGGTCGCAGCATCCTCCCTGTCATCCTCTCAGCTCGTGAGGTAACCCATTCATAGAGTTTTTGGCCGAGACCAGGGTTTCTCCGCCTTGAGCTGTTGGTACTTCAGGTGAGAGCATCTGCGGCAATTGTAGGGGGCTGAGCAGCATATCGTGTCTCCTCCTTCTAGGTGCCAGTCGCGTTCACTGCTTATAATTGTGAAAACCACAAATATATCCAGACATTGCCAAATGCTCTCTAAATGGCAATATTTTGCCCAGGTGAGAATTGCCGTTTCTGATAACAGTCTTATTTACATAGTGCAGTTATAAAGAGATGAGGGGTAGAATATTAAATTTTGTTTATTATTTATTTTTTAAATCTGAACTCCTACCACACATTTCCTGTGCTTAAGCTGTGACCTGCATGCCCCATGGGAATGGAGGTTGTAGCTGAAATGCAAAGCAAAACAAAACAAGATAGTGTTCAGCTTCTGACCTCTCAAAGAGAGGATCCTTGATTAAACAATAAATTTGGAAGAATACCTCACTATCCTGTTTTACCTGGCACAGGAAGTGACCTTCAAACCCTTTGGGTGGGAGAGATATCCTGAAGATTTTGGACAGGAAACATGGGTATTAGACAAGGTGTGAAAGTTCTCTGTTCGTGGTGAGAGAGCAGGATAGAATTTTTTTTTTTTTTTAAGTTTAAGGATCTTAGAGAAAAGACAGTTTTCTACTGTCTGAGAACCTCCCCATGTCTCCATGGGCTAAGCTCTAGAGCACAAAAATGACAGTGTAGCCGGCCTGGAGATGAGAGGATCAGATAAAAGCTCACAAGCCTTCTGCAGCCACAGAGAGAGATGGGGCGATATCCAAACACTCCGGTGCCTCATTCCTGCTCCTTGCCAAACGTAAAGGAAAATTAGCTAAAAAAGATGTTGATCCACCCTCAGCTTGCTGCACGGTCTCCTCATAGCCTCTCGGCCAATGCTGACACACAGAAGTCTGGAACCCACACAGAGTCCACCGTGTCTGAGGTGCCTCCCTCACAAGAGAGCTATGATCAAATCTGAAAAGTAGGCCCATGCACCCCTTGGCAACAGATCCCTCAGGCCCTCAGGGCAGGCATCCCGAAACGCACAGGCACACATCTGGGGCCTGGAACCAGGCCACACATCTGGAGGTGAGCAGCAGGCAAGTGACCGAGGTTCCCTCTCTGATCACAGCTGCTCCCCACCACTAGGCCTATTGCCTGAGCTCCACTTCCTGTCATGTCAATGACAGCACTGGACTCCCCTGGGAGCACAAATCTTACCATGTACACGCAAAAGGTGTAGGTTGCTTGCCCCTTGTGGAACTCTAATGCCTGAGGATCTGGGGCGGAGCTAAGGTGGTGATGCTTGTGGTAGCCCTCCACCCTCCTCCCCTTCCACATCCCTGGGGAGAATTGGTTTTTACAAAATTGGTCTCTGATGCTAAAATGTTGAAGACCACTCCTCTAGGGTCAGCCTTAGATGAGAGAGATGTGAGTGAATCTTGAATGCCACGGAACTTAATCATAAACTATCTAAGAAAAGCCACGATCAAACCTCTGCGTAGTTCCATTATGTTTTCTGCACTGTGTTAGAAGGATCCTGAGATAGACCTTTCTGCCTCTTCATCTCCACATTGCATGCTCTCCACAGTATTAACTGCCAGTGAAAGGATGTACTAGGTAAGACACCTTCATTCAAGCAAGCATTGTCAATACTGAAGAAAACTTTAGAATAAGGGCTTATAGGGCCACCATTTGGGCTACAATAGCATCATGGCAGAAGGTCAATCTCTGCTCTGAGATTTAAAAGCAAGCAAGTCTGTATCTACGTTGCTTATAAAATAAGATGAAGGATGATGAGTGACAGAGTGGACAAGCAGATGGGCATGTGATGAAGCAAATACAGTAAATTGTTCTGACGGACCCTCCTGGCACTGCAGGTGGTGGGCATTTATGGGCAGCTTTTTTCATCTTTTCTACATATTTGAAAATATTCATCATAGCCACATTGCTGTGGTTTGGATATCAGTGTTCCCCCAAAGCCTCATGTATTTGGAACTGTGCGTTAGTGGGAGACAGAGCTCCGCCTGGAGGTGGGGGTGGGATGGCTGGGGTTTGAACTGGAGGGAATGTGTCCATTTGTTGATACTGGAAGACAGGCCCCTAGGACAGAGCTTTCCAGTGTATGTTGTTGATTGTGGACCAGGAAATGAGGGAGGGGCCCAACAGGCAGCTCTGAACTAATGGAAGGAAAAAGAAACATTGTGCATTTTCTTCCCTGGAAAGCTCTTCTGCTCCTGGGCTTCCCTTGGCTTCTGCAGCTCTCCAGCCTCTGTCTCTGCCATGTACCTCCACCATTACTGGCTGCTGCCCCATGAATGGACTGTGTGTGCGAGGCTTCTTAAACTGTGAGCTAAATCAACCTTCCCTCCTTTAAATTGCGGATTTCAGGTATTTTGTCACAGCAGCAAATAAGTAAACAAAACACAAGTCATTGAAACAAGGTGAAGCCCTTGTTTGTACTCACAATTCAACTAGCATTTGGATTGACCAATATGTAATGGAAACATTCAGGAATTTGCCACTCTTCACAGAATGTATTTCATGCGGGGATTCCACATACATGTATGATAAATATCCAGGGGTCTGTGGCAAGTTCTGCTTTCTCCAGACTGTCGAGACAGCTGAGCTGGGCCCTCCAGCCCTTGAGGATTAGCTGCCATTATCCTTATCAGTCCTTGCTTCTCAGGTTTCACAACTCCTCCTGGAATTTTCTAATAATTGTACAGTACTGTGTTGTGGTTCATCATCTAGACTTGACACTTTTGGGGGGAGAACGTAAATAAAAATACTTCTCATTACTATTGAGGCCTTTGAAACATAAATTAGAATTTCTTGTCCTAATTTGCCGTTGACAAGTCTTAAAGGCAGAGGTAAAACAAAATTTTTGAACCAGCAAACTTGCTCCTACAAGTACAAAGGAATTTCAATAGGAGCCTCAGGTAAAATTGGATGAAACTGTCAGTCACGTAAAAGAATTTAAAGGGGGAAAAGAACTGATACTTCATCAGATGGGAGAATTCAAATGTTTCGGCATGTCACTAACCCCGGCATTGAATCTCACATTCTTTGAATCCTCAAAGATAAAGAAGATGGCTAGGTGCCTTCATTAAGACGCACTAAAAGGCATTCCCTCCACATTAATTGTATGCAGCTTTTACCCCACATACCAGTATCAAGTTGTAAGAAGATTGGGTGTATAACCATGACGAAGTTTTGAATATTTTAAAAATTAAGTCATAATTGACATATAATAAAATGCATAAATATTTAGCTTGATAAGTTTGGCATTGTGGACTGTACACAAGTATTTATGGTATTCTTAAATTGGGTCAAAACTTCAACTATTGTCAGATGTCTCACTGATGATCTGCAGTGGTAAGAAGTCAGTACTGGGTGCTGCTATGAACGCTCATTTAGACACTTCATGACCATACCTGACACAGTCAACAGTAAGGAAACTTCCTCAAATTTAACCTGTTATTTATACTGGAGAAAAGAAATCTAGTTGACTTTAGGTATTTGGATCTTATAGATTAAAAGACAAATCTTAATGAAACCTGGGCATTTTTTACAGATAAAACTAATTGTAAATAAATATAATAAATTATGAATGGGAAGAGTGAATCCCTCCAAAATGATAAACTATAGCTAATTGTTTTGACAGCTACCATGTAAAAGGGCAGGGCTCCCCACAGAGAAAGCTACCGTGGCAGCTGGGAGCCATTACCTGCATGGCTCCGGGCTCTTAGCACTGAGGGAGCTTACCTCCCTGACCCACACCTTGGAGCCATCCTCAGGGATGTCCCAGGACCATTCTGCTGGTCTGTGTGCACGTGCAGTGCTGGAATCCAGTGCCTTGGTCCAAAGGCAGTTATCTCCAACAGGAACACTACACATGTACCTACTTTGTGGATGGTGTTGGGTACGTACTGCATCTTTTGTCTGCATGCATCTTCATGGAACAATCTCCATCTTAAGAATGAAGAGTCCGACAACTCAAAAAAAAAAAGAAAGAAAGAAAGAAAGAAAAGAAAAGACAAGAAAAAGAAACTTCCAAGGTCATCCAGTGAGTCCTCCAAGGTGGTGTTTGTTGACATTATTGTCCAAAAGATAAGAATAAATTTAAGTCAATGCAGTCAAAATCCTGAAAACAGTTTTATTTAGGGCGATCAAAGCATATAATTAACAAGCAGTTAACTCTATAAAAGTTAGAACCCAGTCTAATGGTTTTAATATTACTACATAGAGATGGGTAGAAGATGACAGTCTATGAATTCAGCCCAAATTGCTCTACTCTATGCATTTAGTTTATTTTATGCTCAGAGTTAATATTTCAATTGAAATAAAATTCCATGGAAAGAGAAATCTGACAAATAAACAAGAAGGTAAATTAATTAATAAATAGGGCTGGGGATGCAGTTTGGTGTAAAGGCTCTGGGCTCCATCGCCAGTATCAAACCAAACCAAACCAACTAACCGACAAAACAAACAAACAAACAAAAAACAACACAAAAGATGATACAGTGGCTTTGCTCAAAACTGTGTGAAGCTGTGGGACTGACTCATGTACTAGATCTGTCTTCCTGTTCTTCAAAGAATAGCAACAGAGCACCGTACGCTTCCATACGAGAGGCCAGGAGACTGGAAAGATGAATTGATAGTGAGCTAGTATGGGTGGGTGGCGGGCTGGGGAATTCTGGGGAAAACCTTTGCCTTTATTACATCATACATATCCTTTCTACATCAAGGTTCACACATAATACTTTTCAGCTCTACAGCATTTTTCTCTTGGTTTTCACTTGTGATCAGTCTTGGGGTCTTTCATTCACTAGGCAAATATTCCACTTACCTATCCCCAAGTCCAAATGTAAAAATCTTTAACATCAGGTTCCTGACCACCAAAATAGTAATTGTAAGAATATCTGCCTTCTAGGAATTCACGTTCTTGACACGATTCTTTCCATAGATGGGACTCATGACAGCTCTAATTAGGGAATGGTCCATACAGTAGCTCAAGAAAACTGGCTATGTGTTTGAGGATGAGCCCGTACTGGTCAGTGGGCCAGTACCTTTGTTTCTTTTGTTCATCATGAATTCAGAGTTCTGGGAAAGTACCCAAAGACGCTTTCTCTGCAGGGCTTTCTGAATTTTTATTTGTTTTTAGAAGTGGTTAATTTCAGAAGGGAAACCTAGTGCAGACTATATGTTTGCCTAATGATGTGCTCCTGTGCAAAAGCTCAGCTTCCTGGAAGCCAACTTGGTTACACCAACCAATACAAGAAAGGTCCTTCAGCAAGATTAAAGCAAAATCTCCCACTCCGCCCCCCCGCCCCGATATGATTTCATGACCCCATGTTCCACCTCCACACAGGTGAAAGTTCGTGTTTGAGGGCCATTGAACATTATCCATTCCCCAGTGCATAATAATTAAACACCTGTGCTAAGTAACATTTTACTGATCCACTGTGGAGATTAGCTGGGTGCTCAACGGTCCCTAACATTTTCTATCTCTGACTTGGGAGGGTGGTCTCAAGGTTACGCTTTGGTCTCCTAAAAAAGCATCTCCCTTCCATAGAAAAAGTCATTTTATGGTGTAGATTTCAGGGCCTTTCAAGGACACCTAGGAGATAAAACATTTTGTAAAATTTGGGGATACATTCCTGTTTACTCCAAAATAACAGTAACTATACATTATCTAACAGTGAAGTGAATTAAAAACACTGCAATGTTTTCCTTAACTTTTTTTTTTTTAAAGAAATCACCCCTGCAATGAAAATACCATCTGTGCATCAGTGTACTTGGAGTGAACCTGGCTGTACTAACGTAACACGTGTGCATGGGCCCCGTGGCCCAGTGTCGCTGTGTGTCATATGGCTCAGTGGTAAGTGGCCCGTTGAGGTCGCCCTCTTCACAGTTGCAAATGCATCAATACTGCAGTGAACACTGACCTTTCATCTTGAACAGCAGCCCTAAACAGGTTTGGCCCTAGGCTAAAGTTGTGGCTTAAGGAAAGTCTCTAACTTGTATCGTTCCCTTTCTTGCGGGTGACCTCACATTTTGGTTGCAGTGTCTCTTTGCTCTTGTTCTTTCTGTGAGAACAAGAAACAAGAAAGAGTGACAGTACACAGTGTGCTGTGTGGCTGTCATCTGTCTGTGTATGTCACTGTGCTTGCCTCTGTTGCTCGTGTGAACTAAATAATACGCATTTCTAATTCAGGCTCAGAGACGTTTGTGTGCCTGCATGTGCTGTACGCTTAGTGTCACACCTGACACTGAGATCACAGTCTGTAACATGAAAGTTTATGAATTTTTCACATACGAGAATCTGTAGTTATGATTTTTGCTTGATAATTTGTTCAATGATCACACTTTAAAAATACCTTCTCTGGGGAACTTAAAACTTAAGCTTTTAAAATTCGTTTTTCTGTAATTTTTATATTTTCCTTTCTACTGACCCTTTCTATTAATTATACACACACACAAGTTTCTCTTGTCTTAAAAAGTCACATAATAACTTTAAAGAGGATCAGAGTTCTCCTATTGTACATCTCTATTTCTTTTTGTACATTTGGGAATGTTTTTTCTTAGCCAGGTGTTCATTTCCTTGCGGTCTATTGACCCCACAGTCCCATACAATCTAGCTTCAGTTTTCTCTGCACTATGAAGCCTAGTGAATTCTGAGCCACTCTGAACCATGTAAACATTATCTGGCCCTGATTTCACTGAGTATCTTTGTATATGTGGACTTTGAAATTTTCAACTTTCCTATAACATTTTTCTTGTTGTTGTTGCTGTTGTTGTTGTTCTCTTCATTCATGGAGTCTTTCCAGTCAACATCATGGGCTTCTGTCCCTCAATTAGTCCTTAAATATGGGTTAGATTCTTTTTTCAGTTGTCTTTTCACAATTTATACTCTGTCCTCAGGTGACCTTACCTAGGCCGTAAGCTTCAACTACCTACATTCGAATGATGCACAATTCTGTAGCTTTATCTTAGATCTCTACTCTGAGTTCTAGAAGAATATGACCAAACGCTTGTTGATGTTATCACTTGAGTGTACCTTGGGATTTGCAAGTTCATCATGATTTCAGTCACTGTGGTGTTCCCTACACATCTCATCTGTGTATTAATTTTGGTCCTCACAAAGAACAGAGTCATGTGTCTGGATTTCAAAGCCAGAAACTGGAGAGTTTTTCCTGCAATCTTCAGACCTCTTGCTACACACAATTTGTTACCAATTCTTCTTTCTAAATAACCTAAAACTTTTCACATTTATTAAAGTTTTAACAGACAAAGTTTTGTATATATCCAAGGTAAAAAAGAAAACATGCTTTTAAACACACACACTTTCTCCCCCCACACACACACATCTGTGACTCCCATCATAGTTAAAGTTATTGATGTATCTCTCATAACACTTTTTGTCTGTGTGTAGCGAGAGAACTGTAGAACTACTGTTTTAGCAAATCTGTCTTTTGTTTGTTTGTTTGTTTGTTTGTTTTTTCATCTTATCACTATACTCGAGTTCGAGATGCTGTCATTGTTGCCGGGATCTCTTCACCAGCATCTCTCAACTGGGGTGATTCTTATTATTATTGGAAGGAGAAAAGTTAGTTAAAAGTATTTGTGATAGCTTAGGCTCAGGATGAGTCTGAACTAGAGCAGGGACTTGAGGATGGAGAATTAAGGAAGCAACAGCAAAATATGGAGTTTTAAAAAATGAAGAATATGAAATCTTTGTGAAAAAAGTGGAGAGCAAGCTGATAATAGAGATGCCAGAGATTCCACAGGCAGCCCGAGACTCACTCAAGAAACTCTGACCATAGTTATTCTGTTCTGCACAAACCATCACGCTTGAAGGCCAGCAGTCATGATGCAGGTAAAGGTTTGGCTTTGAAGTAGTTTGGGATTTTTGTGGATTTTGGGCAGAAGTTAATCTTCAGGGCTCCGAGAATGTGCTGCGGTAGGCAGTGTCCCTCCGAGGTACCCAAATCCTAATCTCTAAACCCGCGAGTGGTACACTAGATGGAAAGGACTTTATCAAGGTAAGAAGCTTGAGATGGAGGGATTGTCTTGATATTTCTAGTGGGAAATATCCTTGTAAGAGGCAGGCGGAGGGATGATAATGGTAAGATAAGGTGATAAGAGACTAAAAGCAGAGGTTGAAGTGAGGAGCTCCAAGGTGGAAGAAGGGGCCACGACCTCTTTTTGGGATGTTCTGCTCAAAGCTTTCAGAAGAACTAGCTGGTCTAACGACTTGATGTTATCTTCTTGATACTGTTTTTTAGAATTCTGACCTTCAGAACTACAGGAGATAAACTTCATGGTGTTTTAAGCCACTATGTTTGGGATAATTTGTTATAACAATGTGACTGTTCAAAATATAACAACTTGAAGAGATTATGGAACAGCCAGTTAATCCACAGGCCAGAGCTTTGAGTGGGAGTGATTGATTTATGGGCCAGCAAGTGAGAGAAGACCCATCCTGGATGTGGGTGGCCCAGCTTGTAGACTGCAAGCTCCAGCTACGTAAAAAAGGAAGAAGAAGAAAGATTATTGCAGTCAATATCTCAGCTGATGAGATAATAAGCACAGATCTTCAACAGCCAACAGGGAGACAGTGGGAGGCTTAGGGGATTGGAAAGCTCATTGTAGGACTAGGATATTTCTACTTAAATTGAAGCAACTGAGTGAGTTACTTGTAAATTACACGCATGAGTTACAAAAACACACTACTACGATGAGTAATAATATAAAAATCTTAGAAATAGAGTTATGAATTCACAAAAAAACCTTTGCTAGCTTGTGCAGCCAGGAAATACTGGGTTAAAAAGCAAGAGAATATTAAAATAGAAGATTATAATCTCCTGGATATTGTGAATTTTTCCAGTTGGCATAAGAACAGTACCAGAAATTACCTCATTTCCCCAAATAAGAGTTGGTAAAAGTTAAGAAAATATTAAAAGCATATGTTTTGGTAAAATTTTAGGAATATAGGAACTCTATTTGTATTGGGATAGAAATAGAAAACAAATAGCTAGCAAAGCTGAAAATTTGCTCTTTGATAGAAAAATTAATGTAAAATTACAATGTATCTGTCAAAATTTAAAAACTAGAAAATATCCACATTTACAAATGCACACATGCATAGTCAAATATGTGATTACCAGAAGGGCTATAGTAAAGTTGGGTACTGAAATGTATTAAAGTTAATTGTATAATCATAATAGCAAACAGAATGTATTGTAGTACTTGGGGATCTCCAGAACAGGAAACGAATATTACTGAGACTAAAAGGACAGCCCTTCAAGGTTTTGGTTATCTCACCAGAAAAATCATCCCACAATAAGACACACTCTTGGTCATCGGGCTGTGCTGTTACAGTATTCCAATGAGAGTCCTGAGAGTCAGCTGGCACTGCGTTTAAGTGACTGCTCCCTTCATACTTACAAAGTCAACGGTGAAAGCGCTTTTCCATTTTGCACAATTAGATAGCGTAAGAGAAAGTGGTTGTCACTTTTTTCTGTATCTCTTCTCTCCTGTGGGTCATGCGTTAGTGCTGCAAACTCTATGAAGGACAGCTATAAACTCATCCAAAGGAAAACGTAACAGTTCTCTTGTTTCTTGGACTTTATTCTTTTGCTCTGTAAACAGCAGAATTATATGTTCTTGGCTAACGGTTTAGCTTTATCATTTGAGAGATAAGCTACCATGGTAAATTTTCCCATATTGAATCATTTACTGATTTTTCCATGTGTTTTTTCATATACCTTAATGAAACATGTAAAGAGAGAAATTGAAATGGTATAAGAGTTTACATGCCGTGAACATCACAAGTTTGGAAAAGCCTTTTCAAATTTCTGATCCCTGTGATGCATTTGAAGGACAGTACAACCAAGTTATCTTGGGCAAAAACTCACATGAATCATTCCAACGGTCACAAGAAAAATAACACCGATGAGTTTCCTCCTGCATATCACATACGAGAGCAGAGGTTTGCAAGCTATAGGCTCTGGACTCCGGGCCAAACCTGGCCAGCTGCCATTTCTGTGAACACAGACTTCAGAAGCACAGTGTCGTTGATACGCCCACAGATTATCAGTGGCGGCTTCGCCTCCGTCATTGCTTCGGTTCAGTCGCTGTGCCAGAGGCCTTATGGTCTACAAGGCTTAGCTATTTACTGGCTGGCCCTTTAAGAAAAAGCTGGTCAATCTCTACATCAGACAGTCACATAGAAATACAATGTTTAGATAGTGCCTTATTTTACCATGTATCTAGAATGTCTTCAGACACTTTGATTTCACATTTTCTTTGTTTTCATAAATTACTTCAGGGTCGTAAAGAATTATAGTTTCAGGACGATGGCTGGTGGAGAAATTGTGTTAATTTGTTACAACTGGAGAATGTCCAGGGAATAGCTTTCAGGCGTGTGTTGTTTACTTGAGGGCCGAGAAGTGGGGGAGGGGCACCTTACCGGCAGCTTCAATTGAGAAAAGGAGGGAAGATACATAGTTGTAGCCTGTTCCTAATAAAGCTCTGGCCTTGCCTTGAGCGAGAGACACTTGTGTTTTCTTCGGGCTTGCTGGGGACTTCACACGCAGATCTCTGTAGTGGACTCTCATCAGTCTCTCGTCTTGGCCTTGTTTTCTTGGACAATCATCCACCCACTGCAGGCCAGCACCAGCAGTCTTGAAATCTTGGGCTGGTGTCCTTGTGGTAGGAGCCTGAGCACTACTGGACCCTCCCAGCTCTCCCATGCACACAGCTGGTGGGGACTCTCTCTCTTCAAACTTGTAAACGCTCCAAAATAAATTCCCTTTATATCTATAAATTCTTTTAATTCTGCTTTCTTAGAGCCATACCAACACAAGGACACAAAATTCACTTTTACCCTCTTAGAGCAACGTGTGTTTCTAAAACCAGGTGCCACTTTTTATAAGCTGCAGCTTTAATTTAGAAAGAACTTTGTGTAACATGAATGTTGGACTTGCTTATTGACACCTGTGTTATAATGGGATTTTTATCTTATATGTGACCTCCACTCTAAATCCAAATCCTTTGAGTTTCAAATCCATCAGCCCTCACTATGGGGTTGTATTAAAAGTACTGATCTGCCTAGTGTCACCTTTATGAACTGCCTTTGACCTCCCCACTTCGTTGCATTTTAACTAATTCTCCTTGTCTGCATATTGGGAGCAAGCCTGCAGGACGATGAAGTCCTGAGAGCCTCGAGACTCCTGCTTCTGGTTGCCCATGCCTCACTGAAAGCTATGTTACTTGGGTACCCAAACTTTGCTGGAGGTTCTGCTTTTTTCCCTAGAGAGTCACAACCTTCATGGAATGAGAATTCCATCCAACATCGAATCACAATTACCATTAAGTTGTGGCAAGAAACACAAACACCTCTGCATGGGCCCAGTATTGTCTACATACAATACTCTTTATATGTAGTGATGAAAATTGGGGTGAGGGGACTTCTGAAAAGGGAAGGCAAAGTGAAAAAGCCCTCCCAAATAGAGAGTTGAGCCATTCTGCAGCAAATATTCTGGTTTTTGCCCTCCTGGAAAAAGTATCTCTTCTGGACTTAAGAGGAGGCACCGACATTGAATACACACTGAGCAGACATAAGTCTTACAAGTTGTCAATAAACTCTTTCTTCCCCAGGCAACATGGTGCTTGGTGAGTTTTCCCCTATGAGTGGTGATTTCACATCACGTGGACTCTTGCCTTTGTGCTGAAATCTCGCTTTTAGAATAGAGCTGATGGAAACTTCATTTTGTGAAGTAAGGATAATGATCATAATAATAGTATAAGTTAGGTGCATTCAAATTCTCAGCTGTTTCCATTTCATTGGGTTTTGAGGAGATTTAACAACATTGCCCCACAGGCTGAAGACAAGTAAATTGAGAAAGGGTATGAAACTTCTTGTACAGATGCTTTCCTAAGTAGAATCCTTAGGTATATTTACCAAGAAAATGTTTAGCTAGGACTAAAGGTACAAAGCTTTCTATTATACTGAGAACTGAAATAGGACCCTGAGACCCTTCTCCAAGAGTACTAGGAGATTCAAACTGTTTCTGCAGGGTAGATTTGAGATGTTTACCTTTTTTTCCTGTATTTTTCATTATCAGACTTTGGAATGGCTGAGATTGTTATTGTACCCAAGCGTCCCTGTCAAACACCATGCCAGGTTATTGGAACTTCCACTCTTCTGAGACAGGCCTAGAAGAGTCAGGTTAGAAATTTACCTGTATCATCTCATTAGGCTCAGTTTGTTTATACCTTGGAATATCTACTTCATGAAAACAGGTGGGAGGTGGTGTTACTCACGCATGTGCAGTGTTCTCCATCACCTTGCTGGGATGGCTCCAGATAGGACAAGCTTGCGAGGGAAGCACTTAATTATCTAATGAGCTTGCCTTCGTGGAGGCTCAAGTTGTAACATGAGTACTCTTCCTTCAGTCATGAAAGCCTCATGGGCTTTGCTTTCAACTTTCAGCTCTGGAGGCTTAAGCAGACAGATTAATACAGAGAGAGGCCTTGTGTAAAATAAAAGACAGATTAAGAGCCACCCAATCTAGGTCTTAATAGCTTGGACAATTTCCTAACCTCATCTGTATAAAGTGAAAATCACAGTAATATTGACTTCACAGAGTGGTACAATGTAACTATGTTAAAGAACTCAGAAAAGTGTTGAGCACATGATGGCATGTGGTGTACCTCCCCAGAGCTTGTTTTAGGTGATACAATGGAAAACTCTTCTAAAATGTATGAATTAGAGCTATGAAGATACTAGTTATTAGTATTAGGTTGAAAGCCTAAGCTATACGTATAACAGAAAGTAGCATAGGATATTAAACAGGAATGGGATTCTAAGTTTAAAAGCATTAGAGTTCAGTCCTGGAATTGTCACGTAGCCGGCTAGTTGCTTACATTCTCGGAATCCCTTGGTGTCTCTTTCTTCTTAGCTTAGGGAGTTTGATAATAGAGCATCTTTTCATTAAAATTAAAAGCCTTAATTGATTTAAATCATTTAGAATTGTTTTTGGCAAAAACAAATGTTCAAATAGTTTTGGCTATGATTTTTAAAAAATTAAGATATATTACCTCCATGGAGATAGTAATCTAATATTAGACAACTAATTATTGCTCAAGGCATTAGTGTACATGGAAATTGGCAAACCCAAGGTTTAAATACTTGGGATTTTTTTAAAAATAAAGTTTTATTGGTACACGGTCACACCATTTGTTTAGATATTGTGGAGGCCATGACTACGCTGAAATGACAGAGTGGAATAGTTGCAACAAAGAGCATATGATTTGGAAAGGCTAAAATGTTTATCATTTATTGAAAAAGGTTGCTAAGTCATATGATGCATAATAATAATAGCTGGGAAAATATTATGTAAAAGTTCAAAGGTCTGGCAGTTTTTAGAAACAGGTTGCCAGACCTTACTATAAATAATAAGAGATGAAAAAAAGTACTATGTAATAGTTCAAAGGTGTGAGACGATTTCTTACTACAAGATCAAGAATAGAAGATGTATCTTAGTTTGTATGATATTACTCTTGGAAAAAAAGGCCCATTCCTGATCAGAGTACAACTTATGCTAAAGATAATTTCCCAGGCATAAGACAGAGACAAAAGCTTATTTCAGTAGATAAAACAAAAGATCATGCTTTTCACTGAAAATTACTTTTCGTTCAGGAGGAACTCTCTTCAATATATTGTAACATGTGACTGCTGTGCAACACAAAAAGGTGACCCGTGATCTTAGTGTAGTGTGACACTGTAGCCCGTGAGTAATAGCACTTTAATTAAAGTCTGTGTATAAATAAAGTAGGAATGAGCGCCATAAAAATCAAATATAGAAAAGTGGCTAATCGTTTTAGTTGTTGCACTATTTTAGTTTAGTATTTGTTCTAAGTCATATTTCCTAGGAATTTTCCCATTGAATCTAAATTTTTAAAATTTAGAAGTGTTTATATTATTATTTTATTAATGTCTTAATGTGTGACATATTTAATTCTTGATATTGGTTATTTGTGACTCTTTTTTGTTGTTGTTTGCCATAAGTTTGGCAGTTTTTATTAGCCCAGCTGTTGGCTTTGTTTTACACACACACACACACACACACACACGCATGCACACACTCACACTTATATTCTTCCTGGTTCTGTTTTCAGTTTGTCATTACTGTGACCAAATGTCTGAGAAGAAGAGCTCAAAAGAGGAAAGACTGGTTTTTGCTTGCTATCCATGGGCCACCTGCTCCAGTGCTTCAAGGCCCACGGTGAGTCAGCAGCGCAACGTCACACGTGCATGGCTAAAGCAAGCTGCTGTCATCAAGACAGCCATGGAAGCAGAGAGAAAGGGAAGGGGCCTCAGACAGAGGGGTCAGAGGTGCATGCCAGCGGCCTACTTCCTCCGCCCCCTGGTAGCCCATTCAGAAGAGAATCCACCAGCGGACCCATCCACAGATGAGGGTGGTGCGGTCATGCTCCAGGCTTCCTGGAGGTTCTGCGCCTGGGCTTTGCTGCTCTGGGAGTCAAGCCTCCCTATATGAGTTTTAGGGGGTGTTTCATATTTGAAACACAGCTCCGATGTCCTCAAATTCTGGTTTTTATTATTCTCCACCTTTTCGCAGTTTTTTCCTCTAAAGACACAAAAGAGAACTTCCAGAACTACTTCAGAAAGTGGTAAAAATGATGGGGTAAGTGTATTAAAAGGACAGTATTTTAAGGAATAATTAATGTCCATGGGTCATTTAATGAAATATATTTTAATTTAAAAATGTCATCATATGCTTCAATCATCGCTCTCTTACTGTAAGAGAGAATATTTACTCCAGTTTCAGGTATAACATTGTGTTTTTCCATAACTCATATTGTTCTTTCTGAGAACCGTATGACTTCTGTCTTTAACTGTAACATTTAGCATTTAGCTGCTGTGTTTAATAGGATTTATTACTAATACGTGTGAGCTTATAGCTCCACCTGATCTGTGTTGTCTCTTACCTTCCCCATAGTTTCCTTGCCAACCGTCTTCTCTTGGGCTGAACTCCTTTTTTCCCACTGACTTATAGTTTACACTTCTTTCCATGATCAGAGAAATTACAGCATATGATTTTTAACTTGTCTTGTTCAACCTCAATCATCACTTCCACCTTCTGTGCGTGTAAAGGTCCTTGTATTTACCTTCTTTCGTATCTGTTGCGATGTGCGTTGTTACTGTTGCGTATTTTACTTCTGTATCTGCATTTTAAATCGTAAAGCATTTTTCCACTTAGTGAGTGCTTGTTTAGAATTACCCCTATGCCCCCCCCACCCCTTTAGCTGTGTTATTTCTTTGTTGTTCCATCCATCTAGAGCACAGTTTTATTCTGCCATGTACAGTTGAATGCCCTGTGATGTGGGTTGCTGGTGCTGACCTCTGTAATTTTGAGAAGAGATAGCCAACACAAGCTTTAGGTCTTTCTTACTTTCTAGTCATACTTTGGTAGTATGAGATTCCGGCTTGCCAAAGATTTCCTTAAGCACGTTAAAGATACTATCCTATTGTCTTTTGGTAAACTTGTCATTAAAAAAAAATGTCCATCTATCAGCTTTTAAAAGGCAATATCTTCATTTTTACTTTTCAGAAGTCACAGGTTTCTTTTAGTACTTAGTCTTTACTGTTTTATGTTGCATGGTGTTGTGATGTGACAGGTGTGGCTTCGTCACTTCCCTTGCTTCAGGTGTATGAACTCTTCCTGTCACCATATCTGGGGGATGTTCTGGCACTGTCTCTTCATGAAGTGTCTGTCCCTTGTGTTCAACTTCGTCAACTTGTGGGATTCCAATTAAATATATGCCAGATTGTTTTGCTCCATTTTTCACTGAACTTTTCTAATAAATGTCTCTCCTTTCTGAATCCTAGATAGTGACTTTGGACCATACTCTGTTTCTCTAACTCTCTCTTCATTTATGACTAAATGAAGTGAAATTCACTTTTGAGTTTTAAATTTTAACTTATTCTTCATCTCTGGATTTTATTCCTTTCCATATCTATTAAATATATGTAATATACCTGTTAGAAACAAATAGCTGTATATAAATATAAAATATAGATAAATATATATTTGCTTCTAGCAGATATTAATCTCATATCTTTAGGCATAGAAAACAGAATGTGCTTAAACTTTTGTCCACAATTCCAAGATTCCACTTTGGCAATTCAGTTGTTCTGGCGGGATTGCTTGACCTCTCTCCCTCATGATTTGGGCTCATATTACCTTCCTGCTTAACTTACTTACTTTGCTATTCAGGTATCCTTCTTTATTATTTGTGACAATTGTTTCAACACTAAATGAAGCATTGTTGTTGGGTTTCCATTATGTTCCATTAGGTAACTGACTGCACTACAGGGTTATGGCCACTTTAAACTCATTTCATTTCATGACATAGCATTTTCCTTTTGCTGTTGATGGTGTGAGAACTTCTGTGTTCTAACACTGCCAATGGCCGGATTTAGCTACTCACGGGTATGGCTGCCCTCCCCTAGGAAACCAAAGCCAAATTTCAGAGGAGGAAATGTAAGGTCTTTCCTCCTGCCTCACCCTCAGTCTGCAGATGGAGCACAGGCAAGGGGTAGCATGGACATCTTCTCTTGTTTTTACAGTTTGGGAAAACCTTGATTTTGACCATGCTAGGGATCCACATAGACTAGGAAGACAAGAGTTTGCCAAGTTCAACAAACGCCACAAAGCAGAAGTGGCTTCATTTAATTCTCTGGTTAGTGGGTTTTGTTAGATTTTGGTCTGTTAATTCTGTCTTAACTTGCTCATGTTTTAATGCAATGGCAGTTCTGGCAGAAGCATTATGTGCAGGAAAGGCAAATCCGTAGCTTGAGTAAGTATCTTTCCTGGTAATGACGAAACACTGTCCTTTCCATGGTGGAAGTGGCCCAATATAATCAACCTGCCACTAGGTTGCAGGCTGGTCATCTTAAGGAACGGTGCCATTTCAAGAACCCAGTGTAGGTCTCTGTTGGCAGAGTGGGCATTCAACAGTAGTTGTAGCCGGGTTGGCCTTGGTAAGGGGAAGTCCATGCTGTTGAGCCCATGCATAACCTCCATCCCTGCCACCCTGGCCACTCTGTTCATCCTCTTTCCTCAGCTACCCCTGTTGTCGCCCAATGGGCCCATGAACAGAGACAGGGATGGTACCCATTATCACCAGTGACCCATTAACAAAATTTCTGCTTCCTGTCCCTTCAACTTCATGCTCTGCTGTTCTAGTGGTCTTAGGTCCAGAAGGGGGAAGGCTTGTACCAGGAGGCATAGCAACAATGCGACTAACCAGTAAGCTGAGACTTCACCCTGGTCATTTTGGCCTTCTTGTACCACTGAACCAGTAAGCAACAAAGGGAGTTACAGTTGTTAGCAGGGGTGATTGATCCAGACTACCAAGGGAAGGCTGGGTTAATACTCCATAATGGAGGCAAGGAAGTTTATGTTTGTACTGCAAGAGATCCTTCAGGGCGCCTCCTAGTCTTACCATGTCCTTTTATTAAAGTCAACTGACACAACCCAATCTAGACAAGATGACAAATGGCCCAGAACCCCGCCAGGGAAAGAACCAAGATCTTCTGAGGTACTTGCTGAGCGTCAAGGAAATACAGAATGGGTAGCAGAAGAAGGTAGTTATAAATACCAGCTATGATCATGTGACTAGTTACTGAAACGAGGACGGTAATTAGATCTTCTCTCATTATATTTGTACGTGTGTGTGTGTCCGTGCACGTCCGTGTGTAGCCTTATTATTGGAATTTGTTAAGTTGCACTCTAATGTTAAGCAATTGAATGTCAGGAGAATAGGTATTCTCCATAGAATAACTTTGTTCTCTATTGTGGGGAGGAATTTATTGCATTTCCATTTGTACACAGAGCTGTTGTGCTATGTTAGGTGTAATTATTATGGTTCAAGGAGATGTATTTGATTGTCAAGTTGACAAGAGGTGGATTGTAACCATTGGAGAGATTATGTCAACTTGAGGTAATCAGGAACCGCAACTGAATTAGGGTTTGGGAACCACGCCTGGATTGGAAATTGAGAGCCAGCCTATATTAGAGTGTGAGTGATTTGTGGGCCAGCGAATGAGGAAAGAGCACCCACCTGGTTGTGGGAGGCTCAACTGGAAATTGAACTGGAAGGAAGAAAGGAAGAAAGAAGAAAGATTGCTACAGCTTCTTACCCTGGGAAAGCTCTCACTCTCCCAATTGTCTACAGACCCCGACTTGCTACACACCACAGATCTTCATCACAGATCCTCTCCAGTCTCGACTTATCCCATCGCTGATCTTCAGTCACTGAGCTTCAGGCTTCAGTCTTCGCCATTGTTCTTCGAACAACTGAGATCTGCAGCGGACTCTCACCTCACCGGCTGTCCTGCAGTCCTGGGCGGTTGTTCTACTTCATTTCTGAGCAGCCATTGAGCACTCCAGCTCTCACACGTGCAGGCCGCCATCTTGGACTATGTCCTTGAATTTGTAAGCCTTCTGAGTAGATCTTTTTTGTTATAATTTCTGTAAATTTTGCCTTTTGAAAGAACCCAAACTCATACAGATGCCTTTAAATTGATGTACCTGTGTATTATTCTTTTAATCACAATATGATGTTGCTTCTCTGAAAGAGAAACTGATGCATAATCTCAGTAATTTAGTCTACTACTATGATTTGGACCTGGAATATCCCCAGAAGTCTCTTTTATTCGAATGTTATGGGTTCTTAATGGAACCAGTACCGTTGGGAGATGGAACCTGGCCTGGAGGGGTGACTATGGGTGTGTGGTGGAAGACAAGCACATGTAAATTATAGGTTACACTCATGTGGTGAATTAGGGGTCTGCTATAGATTATAGTTGTGTGACACATTACTCTGCATGTGACCTGGAAGGGGCTTAAACCTGCAAGGGGTGAAACACTGAGGCTAGAACTGGAATGGGGTGGATCCGAGGGACAGGACCTGAAGGGGTGTGTGCTACTTCCTCCCTTCCTCACTGGGATGCAGCTTCCTGTTTGCAGTGCTGTGAGAAGCTGCCTCTGCTTCCTCCTCACCCATTCGCTTCCACTGCGCCTGGCTGCCCATGAGTGGACTATGACCTTCCGAAAGTGCAAGCTAAAACAAACATTTCCTCCTCTAACTTGTACATGTCAGATATTCTGTTATAGCAATGGAAAAGTAGCAAGACACCCACCATATTATAGAAATTGCTATCTTCTGATCTTATTTTGGATCCATATTTTATGTGTGATTTATTCTAGATAAATAAAAGTAGTTTCACTTAGTTTAGTTTATATGCAGCTTATTTAGCTAATAGGCTTCAACATACACTTAACAGATTTTAAAATAAATTCCTTCAATTTAAAAAATAATTTAGTTGAAATCACATATTAAAACAATATATTTATGTTGTTTTTCTACTCTGTCTGCCTTGGTAGCAACAGAAAGAAAAAGCACTAAAGAGAGTTGTTACCACAGGTTATTTCCAGATTTGCTTCATGGATGGAAATCTGGTCTTTAAGAAAATAAAGCACACAAGGTAGGGGAAACATTGAAGTATGTGCTTATATAATCTCTTCAACATCAGTGGATAGAATAAAGGATTAGAGACCCTCAGAAGTCCTGGGATAGAGGGCATATGAGGACATCTTCCCAAATACATTTCTCTATCATTCGTTAGTAATACATGCACAAAATTTCTTAAATCTTCATGTTGTCTTTCTATGAGTTTTAATGATTCCCAATGAAATTCAGAATTTGCACAGAAAAGTCATACTGGAAAGATTTAGAAGCAATGATTGTGCCTGTTAGAGTCTTTCTTATGTAGATCTAGCGGTTATAACACAGACACACGCATCAAAATGCCTCAGTTCATGTCAGGCTACTTACCTGTTCACTCCATGACTCAGTATTCTGATTCGTCAAATAGGAGTATCTGTGTCAGAGTTATAAAAATCAAATGAGTTAAAATATGGATGTGTTTAGAATATGACCCTGCAGGAATAATTAAAGGGCACAGCTTCACACAGCACTATGGAGGCTGAGTGAAAACACAGGTGCTCCTGAGAGATCTTAACATCCTGCCTCTGTTCTCATGAGCGGGTTTGTTCATGGAGTGAAGTGTGGTAGGAATGTGAGGCACCGTGTGCCTCAGAGATGGGCAGAGGGAGAAGGTAGGGCAAAGGCAGGAAGCTCTGTGTAGTCCAGTTCACATTTGGCCCAGGGCGATTGGTGCATTTTTTTTTCCAATGGCTCTGTCCTTCAGCTACATAGGCTAGGTTCACTTTTCTAGAAGCCAATGAATATACACACTGATTTTTTTTTTTAACCAAGGAATATATTAAGTAAGGTTGAACGTGAATTGTTATTGTGCCACAAGGGAAAAAAAAAAAAACCCTGATTCAATTTGATTCTCAAGTGTATTTCTACATTGAATAATAATGGCATTATCATTTAATTATTTAGACATTAGCTTCATTCACATGTGTAGTTCGGGACCATTTTTAAAAATCCAGAAAGAACAATATTCTGTTTTTATTGTAGAACCCCACTGTTAAATATCTCACAGGCTAATGTTTAATCGCATTCTGAGTCTTGCACAGTTCTTGATAATAATTAACCTGAAATAACTACTTCCATACGTGAGTTGGGGACACATTTGCTTTTGTTGTTCCAATTTCCTTTCTCAGGAAGTTAAATGGTTAAAACTTGCAAATCTAAATTGTCCGTAAATAAGCTATAAGAGGAAAAAGCTCATGAGAAGCGGAGATTGGAAGGTTTTTATGTATTTACTAATACCGACAGAAGCATTTATTAGACATTCAAAGACTTTATTTACATTCATGGCTCTTTTCAACTTCGTGGAACTAGAATATTTGCAAGTTTGAAATTCGCATATGTAATTATGGGAAAATTTCTCATATCTGTTGATTGAAATGAAAGGAATGCAACTATCAAGTGCTTTCATTATAAGAGCTAAGTTGTGGTTCTAAAACACAAAGGTTATCTTTGTGTGTAAACAATCTATCTACCTATGTATTTATCTATCGATCTATATCTATATCTATCGATATATATATATATATGTATATATATATATATATATATATATATATATATATATATCACTGTTTCGAGATGTGATTGACACACAAAAATCTATACGTATTTATTATATGCAAATGCATAGGTGTAGGTTAGTCTTTGTCTGTGAAACTGTCACCTCCCTCAAGGTCATAAACGCATCCGTTCATGCCAAGATTTAGTACTGCCATTAATAGAATTAGTAGTAGCATTATCATTATTAACTCACACCATTGCTGTTTCCTGTGGTAGCCACTTAACGTAAGATTTACCTTCTTAAAAAAAAATAAGTATCTAATACAGTAGTGTTAGGTTTAGGCCCTCTGCTGGATCTCCAGAAGCTACATATCTTGTGTAACGAAACCTCGCACCCTTTGACAATTACCTCGCTGGCTTTTGCTACCCTTACCCCCTGGAAGTCACTGTTCTCCTACCTGTGAGTTTGACTATTCTACGTGTAAGTGAGAACATACAGATGTATCTTTCTGTATTTGACTTATTTCACTTCACATAATATCCTTCAAGTCAATTTATATTGTAAATGGCACTATAAATGACACCATTTCTTTCTTTTTAAAGACCACATAATGCCTCCCCTCTCCTCCAACTCATCTTCCTTATCCATTCACCTTAATGGAAACTTAGGTTGTTTCTGTATCTTGGCTTCATGACTAATGCTATGATGAACGTGGAAGTCCAGGTGTCTCCATGAGATTTTGATTCAAATTACTTCGGGTAAACACCCAGAAATAGCATTGCTATATATTATACAACAGTTATATTTTAAATTTATTTTAGAAATTTCAGATCTTTTTTTATAGTTTGCACAAATTTATATTCTCAACAAGAGGAAGCAAGTTTTTTTTTCCACACATTCTCATTAATGCTTATGGTCTTTGGCTTGTATGACATGATATTCCATAAGGTTTTAATATTTCTCTAATAATTGATATTGTGCATTTTATATTTCTGTTGGCATTTATGCTTTCTTTAATAAATATCTACTCAATTTTGAAAATGATAATTTTTTCTACTGAATTCTTTGAGCTCTTTATATATTTTTATATTAATCCCTTATTAGATAAAGAATACTCTTCAACTTTTAAAGAAAATACAACTCAAAAAACCCATAAGTTAAAAATATCAGAAGTAAAAACTGCAGTGACATATCTGGTATGCCAAGCATCACAGCGTAGCCACGTGGCTCATAGTACCCATCCATTGTTTATCTTTGTGATTTTGGGGACGACTGATGATTGCAGCTTTCTGCAGAGTTCACTAGGGAAAGATCAACATGGGGCTTCTAATGCGTGCATGTCATTTTCACATAATCCTAAATCAAAAAAAATATATATATATTGAAAACATTACATTGGGAACCATTTGGATATGGTGTGAAAATATTTTCTTTCATTTCATAGATTCCCTTTTCCTTTCTTGATATTTCTCTATTGCCTTGCAATTTTTTAGAGTAACCTAATCTCACTATTTATTGTTTATTATCTGTGCTTTTGTTGTTATTGTATAAAAAAAGAATCATTGTAGAAACCAATGTCAAGGAACTTTCCTCCTGTTTTCTTCTAGAAGTTTTATGACTTAAATTTAAATCTTTAATCCTTTTTGGGAAATTTTTTTTGTCATTTAAGATATGGATGTAACTTTATTCTTTTTCTGTTGACATACAGTTTTCCCAGCATTTATTTGGTTGTCTGAATTTTCCTTTAAAAAAAAACTTTTGGCACCCTCGTTAAAAACTAGTTGATTACATATGCATGGCTTTATTTCTGAACTTTCTTCCCCCCCCCCCCCATTATATTGGTATGTATAGATGCAATACATAATGTTTACATTTATCTTGAGTATTTTGTGTGTATATAAATATTGTGGCAAAATTACAAATTCTTCCCCTCTCCCTTTTCAACCCTTCCACCCCCCTCCACCCTCCAATTCCCATTATTAGTTCTATGAAATGATTGTGAACTTGGTTTCTCATATTAGAGAGACCATTTGATAATTAACCTTCTCCTTTTGAATCACTTCACTGAGCATGATGGTCTCAAGTTGCCTCCATTTACCTACAAAATCCCCCAGCCTAACTGACTTTATAGATGAGCAATATTCCATTGTGTATAACCTCTTCTGGGAAATTTCCCAAAAGAGATAAAAACAACATGTAATAGAGATACATGTACACCCATGTTCATAGCAGCACAACTAACAATACCCAAAATGTGGAAGACACCAAAATACCCATCAGCAAGCCAGTAGGTACATAAATTATCATATTTATACTTCTGAAGTTTTTATTCTGTTCCTTTTTTTTTGTTTCTGTGCTTATGCCAATGCCATACTCCTTTGGATAAAATATTTATGTAATATAATTTGAAATTGGAGAATGTGATGCCTTCAGCTCTGTTATTCTTTCTCACCATGTTTTTGTTTATCTGGAGACACCTATGGCTCCTATGAAATTTAAGACTTTACTCCTAATCCTGTGAAAAATGCCATTGAAATGACAGTAAATGCTTTCACATTAAGCCATTAATATTCTCAGTTATTTCTGCAGTAATGTTGAATATCATGTAAGGTTAAATTGGCCTCTAGTATTAATGTACTAAAAATCTTGGGAAATTACATTGTATTGAATTAATAAAGAATCATCTAGTTTTAACTACATACTGTCCTTTGAAACACTGTCCCCAACACAACAACATATTCTTGCTATTAGATTTGAATGAGATTTAATAGACTAAAATACTCAAAACCTGCAAGTGTTACAAATCATTGTCTAAACCAAAATTATATGAACTATGCTCAAAATTCAAATATTTTCTTTACATATGGTATACCTAAATATATGCATTTCAGTTTTTATATTTGGGCAGAACGTCCATATATTTTGGTGCACACAATTTTTCTGTTTTCACTGTATTTGTTGGAATTTAAAAATGATTACAGAGCTATGTAACAATGAACAGATACATTAAAGATTTAAAAAGAATATTTTGCCATTCACACAAATGAGAAAAACCATGTGGAATAAGTTGTATTTTTACATTTTTTTTGTCAGTGTAATTAAGTATTTCTCCTAAGGCTCTTTCTTTTGGACATTTAAGGGTTGTATTATTGCCACCATATGGAGGAGTATCTTCCACTTTTACCGGCTCGAGGTGTTGCCACACATCAGGAGGATGTGAGATCACGCATTTGATGTTCCTTCCCTCCCCCCACTTTTCATTGAACCTGTGCCACTGTGTTGTTGTTTCCACGTTATTATCGTTGTTGTGATACACAATGATCTATTTATAAATATCCCTGGTCCATAGCAATAAGATAACTGAATATCAATCAATTCTTGAATAGGGCCTCACTAGAATCTGTTCCCGAAATATGTTCCTAGGCGACAATACAAATCTTCCCTACTGTTTAGGTTCTACCCTAAGCCCCCTCCACCGCTCCCTCAGAGACTCCCCAATCACACCTGCTGGCACCAATTTCTTCCACCGTGTTTCTCATGTTGTACACTAGTTCCCATTGCACTGTAGATGCTTCGAGAAACCCCAAAGCCCTTCTAAGTTCACCGATTACATGAGTCTGATACAGAATGAGCACATGCGCTGAGGGGTGAACCGGAGCATAGAAAGTTTAGTGTGTGGGTTTAGGCTGGCTTTTATTAGATCTAATTAAATCCCGTCTCCTTTGGAGTGAACTCCTTGAGGGCAACCATCATGGCACACCATTGTTGTTTCCCTAGCACTAGGCACACTGTTGTGGCTCAGCAAGTATTCACTGAGCATAATGGAACTGAATTAGATGGGTAGGGTTTGAGTCAGGCTTCATTTATCTGGAATTGAAACACAAATCCTCAGAATCACTATCTATTCTCAGTCACCTCACGATTTGGTGCAACTTATACTACAAACATCCACAAAATAGAATATCACTGTTATTTTGTGAACAAATTCAAAGCAATTGGGAAAAGAGAAAGATTTATGAATTTTGAAAAACATTCACGTAACAGTGCTTGGAAGTCAGCGTTGCTCACGAGATGTTGCAGAGGAGAGTCGTCAGCACTCTCATGGGCGCGGGGTATTGTGACCTTTATCACCCATTCCATGGCACAGGCTCTTTGAAATCTCTTTCCACGGCAGCTGAGAACCCAGTTGTTTTGAGGCCACTTCTAATGCACAGGCAGTGTAGCAGAAACTGACGAGGAACTGCACTTACCACCAGATAGATGTGAGCTTGGCTTCCAGTTACAGTATGTGTGTTCACTCGGCATCTTAGATAAGCCACATAACTCTTGAATTGCAATTGACTCATTTATCAAGTGAAATAAATTCCTCCTTCATGTGCTACTTGACATGCTCGAGACAAAGTGACGGGGTGCCTGCGCTGTGCCTGACAGAGGCCTGGGATGCAACACATGTTAACCATTGTTACGATTCACACATTTGGTCCCCACCATAGTATCTGGTATTTGATGGTCTCTAAAACATGTTTGGTACGATTAGTAATAAGTTCTAAAGCAAATTAATTTCAGCAAATGAACTCTGCTAAACTCAGTAACTATTTTGGTTTGTGATGACACAGAAAAAACTCAGTAAAACCATGAAAATGATTACAAAACATGAGTGTTAAGAATAAGGAGAGATGAAAAAGTCTCTTCCTATCACTGTGTGCAGAATAATGTAGTAGTTTAATTTGTGTGGCAAAAGTTATGAAATATATACTATGTAATTAGCACTGAGGACATTTTTTCAAGCATGTTATCCCAGAGGCTTTAATGACAGTAAAAAACAGAACATTTGTTGAACAACTGGTAAGGAATCTCTACCTCCTGTGGAATTAGGAAGGTTCCAGAAAAGGCTTGGGAATAAAATACCTGCTGTTTTGGAGCCTGAAATTCCACCATTCCACTGAAAGCCATTCCTTCGCTATTAATTAACTCTCATGAAAGAGTATCGTGCATTCATGATGCATTTACACCTCATGAAAACATTACATTGGGATGGTCTTATATTATCTTGTTGATATACTTAAGTATAATATCAACATGATATTTATAAATTCATATGAAATAATTATAATAAAGAAAACTAGATTATTCATTTCATAATCATTGCTTTTTTGTGGTAAGGGCATTGACTATCTACTCTTAGCAAATTTCCATTAGATGGTACGGCAGCCCTGTTTCATTACTGACTGCAGTGGTCATGCTATGTGCGGAATCTCCAGGCTGTCTCTCCTTTCCAGTTCCAGTTTCTCCCTACGTGACAGCTATCCTATTTTTTCATTTTATTTTTTTTAACTGACTCAATAAGGTAAGAAGAAATTATTGTCCATCTTTTGTACTTATTCATATAATTGGACATTTATGAAGTCAAAAAACTTCCCCTCCTATTCTAGAGTTCTTTTCTCTATAAGCTCAGAAGTCTTCTTTTACTTGAGATGCAAAGAGGTGCAATTTTTTAAATGATATTTCTTTTCTATTTACTTTTTTACTTATTTAATTTTTGAGACAGAGTCTTTCTAAGTGCTAGGCTGGCCTTGAACTTTTAATCCTTCTGACCCAGCCACCCGAGTAGCTTGGAATATTAGTGTGCACCACTGTGCCTGGCTACAGTGCAATTTCTTATTATGATAGCTGAGGGCCAAGTCCCTCTATCCAATTGCAGACAAGTAGCTTCATAAAACTGGGGGTTTTGCAAGGTGGCCAGGATATGCCAAGGTAGAGCCTTTAATCTAGGCACATAGGTATTTTGATTGGATACCTATTTTTGTGTTGGAGAAGGGTGCGTCCTATTGTACTAGAGAATATTCGCCATCATTCTGGACCCTTGCCAACTACATCCCAAAGCACTCCTGCAGTTACGATAACGTAATTTGTCTCCACTTGAGGTCAAATTTTTTGGAAGGTTATAGTGGGAAGCAAAATCACATGAGTTGGAAACAATCTATAGAAAGAATAAAAACAACTTCACTTATTTTATACTTTCCAAATGGCCAGGTCTGAGAATAAATCAGACCCTGCACGGAGGCAGTTACACTTATTGGCAGAAAAAAGCACTGCCCTGCTTTCTGGGAAGAATTTCATTGGTTCTGAGAGCTAGAGAATACTGTGGGTGTGTGTGAGGCCTTCTTCCTCAAGAGAAGATACAGCCATCCTGCCAGGAAGAAGTCTTCAACGTAGAAATATACACTGAATCACAGGAAAGAAGCAGAGAAAAAGTGTCCCACTGCAATATGTACAAGATATAACAACAACACATCTGCTCTTTTCTAGTGTTTTTTTTTTTATATATAATAAACCTTGGGAATGTCCTGCCATCTCGAGATCAAATACAGCTCATCTAGTGTCTAGGAGCCTTCCTTACTATACCACTCTGCTTTCTTGACTGACAAGGTGCAATGAGGGCATCATTAGGTCTGCAGGAGTCATTGGAGCTAGGCCCTAGTCGCTGGCACATAAACTTAGGCCAGGCAACTCAGCTCGCTAGACCTAATGTTCAGTATCTGGAAGTGTGATTATTTTCAATGTCTCCAAAATTATATGGTTTTACTCCTTACCACAGTGAAATCATTCCATTACTCTCAACTAGTATGAGCGTGTGATTATTCTGCCATGTGTGCCACCAGAAGTAATATGGTAATATTGGCGGTATCATTCTTGTAAAGCTAAAAATATTGTCCTAATGAAGCAGATTAAGGCTACTTACAATATATACCTCCTTGGGCTGGGAAGGGCTCGGGATGAAATGATCTACTTGGATATGAGAAATGAAGTGGCCAGGGCATTGAAATCCATAACTCACCATGGTTAATGAATCTTCGTCTCCCTAGCCCAAGACCCCAGGCAAAAGATAGGCATTGGTACCTATTAAATAAGAGCTAGGAGAAAAGGAATTACAGTCAAAACCCTCTTAAGACATTTTCAAAGGAGCAGCCATTAAAACTTCTAAACCAAGAAATCTTCCTTGGAGAGAAATGGAAAATCCCAGCTACAGCGCCATGCAAATGTGACCATTTAATAAATACTATCGGATGAGGGGATGATAAGGGGAAACGCTTGCCGGAGGGGAAAGGGGGAAGCAGGAGAATTTAAGGAGAGGCTACTATCATTTTTGCTTTTTTCTTACAAACTGACTTATGACTTAAAGATGGAGATTCTTAATGGGACGATTTCTCACACTCCACATCTGGGCTGTGGTGGGCAGCGTGGCTGCGCCGACGCGAGGGTCGGATTTTCCATTTGGAGTGCCGGAGTCATTGTGCTCAGAATTGGATGTACTCTGACTGGGAAGGCCCGAAGCTTCCTCCCACTTCCCTTCTCCCTGGCACGACGGCAGCAGCCCACTACCTACCCGAGGTGGGGGCCTGCTGGGGAAGGGGAAGGAGTGGTGTTTCCAGAGACGTGTTAGCTTTTCAAGAAAATATTGTTGCCATCTCCACAGGAGTTGTCTGGGGGCACTTAATGTAAGCACAAATATGGGAAAACACTGGCATTCTCTACCATACCCTGCCTGCCCGCAGGTGCACATTTGCTTCCCATAGGTCCCATCGGTCACTGCAAACTTTGTCGGTTTCAGATCTGCTAGTGATGGTCAGACAGCTGGTCAGGATATGGCGGTCTATGAACAACAGAGTAGGCATACCTTGCCACCTCACTTAGTACAAACAGGGGCCCAGACAGGCTAATTGGCACCTGATGTCTGTCACAGGCTAAGTCTCCAGGAAGCAGACTCAAATGGAGAGCTACATACAGTAGCTTTGAAGGGCTGATCTCTGGAATGAAGGACGGAAAGACCCAGTCTCCAACATAGTAATCGGCCAGCCGGGTGGTGATGCGGGGGTGGCCCTCAGAAGTGTTCCAAGGGGGAGCAGTGGGCTGGGCCTTTCCACTCTACCAGTATTTGCATTTAGCTGCCTCTGAAAGAGGTCAAACCACTGGCAGGAGAGGAAACCGAAGCCAGGACCGTCCTCCAGCAGCACCGCCGGGTGTGAGTGCTGCATGGTAATCAGCGAAGGCAGACCAGAGCGAGCGTCAGAGCAGTGACTGCGTACAATCGCAGTGGGGTCCTGGGGTAGGCACTGGTGTTTCCGACTCCCTCGAGGAGAAGAGTTTACGTGAAATCTCTGGGCTGGGGTCTGTGGAAGTCGCTCTCCACCATTTCTCCCCAGGGCTCTCTCCTCTGGAGAAGTTTTGTCTAGTGCATTATGCTTCACGTGCCCACATGGCGTGGGTGAAGGGAAGGCTTTCCTCTGAGGCACAGTGCGGTGCGTACTTTGAGTATGGCTACCTATTATTGAAGATTAGAGAGACCACGAGGGTTGTTTCAAGTATTGAGCTGTGAGACAATTTTTATATGTGGGGTCATGTTTACTTTAGCAAATGTAGTTTCCTTGAAAAGGCTGCTGGTTTCTCTGTTTTCAACGGTTGCCTTGTGGCAGAAGTCATCCTCTCACTTCTCTTTGGCCGCCATCCACAAATATGATTTATGTATTAGTTTGGGTTCTTCAAAAGGCAGAATTTACAAATTTTATAACAAAAAGAATCTGGTAGGAAGGCTTACAAATCCTAGAAAAGAGATAGTCTAAGATGGCTGCTCATCTTGGGGAAGTAGATCTCCTGTTCTGGAATGCAGTACAGCCGATGAAGTGAGAATCTGCTGCAGATCTCGGATGTTCCAAGAACAATGGTGAAGACTGGAGCCTGAAGATCGCTGACTGACGATGGGTGGTGTGCAGACAGGCACAAGGCGAGACGGAAATGAATCTGTGATGAAGATCTGTGATGTGCAGCAAGTCAACATCCATAGACAATTGTGAAGGCCAGCGCTTTCCAGGAGGAAGAAGCTGTAGCAATCTTCCTTGCTTTCATATGGTTGGAGTTGCAGTTGGCCCTCCCACATCTGGGTGGGTGCTCTTCCCTCCTTGGCAGGCCCACAAATCACTCACACTGGAATCCAGGCTGGTTCTCAATTCCCAGTCTAGGCATGGTTTCCAAACCCTAACCCTAATGGAGGTATGGTTCCTAATTCCCTCAAGTTGACATAATCTCATCAATGGTCACAATTTACTTACTTGCTTCTTGACTGCCATACTCCTCTTTCCTCTTAATTGAAGGATGGCCACCTTGAAGACACCTGGTATTGGCAGAAGACTTAACCTTTTGCCCTAGGCTGAACAGTAAGGGAATATTACTTGCCAAAAACTTTACTTATCTTACTTTTTCTACTTTTTTAGTCTACGAAAGTCAGTTTCCTGGACAGTTGTTCTTTTTCATTTCAATACTGCTGACCAGTCAGCCATGTTTCTCATGAGCTCATCTCTGTACTGCAATTCCTCCCTAGGTACAGCCAGCTCACTACCACCTCCCCTACAGGCCAGCCCGGCTGCACAGTTTTCTTCTCACGTTGTTTCATGTGAGTTTTACCAAGTAATTGTATACTGTATAACATACATCAAATGATTGCTTTCTCTATTTTGTAGCCACATATTTTTATGTTTGAGATATTCATTACTTTCCCAGACACATTCAGATAACCAATCTCCTTCAGTCTTTTGGCACCACTATTTTTAATACACAGCTTGTAGGACTTTTCTAAGAAAGAAAAAGAAATCATGTTTCACTACTTACTTTTTGCCAGCTTTGGTGTATCGTTTTATCTACCCATCGATCCATAAATTTATGCATACATATTTTTAAAAGATTTTATACCAGTTCCTGTTGGGGTCTTCAGGGCCCGAGAGCCTCAGTATTGCTGACCTTGGCGGAGTTCCTTCCTTCCCACGAATAAATGTTACTAACTGTAAATTAACCCAGGTGTTTTGCTTAAACACAGGAACTGCCAGTTTAGTTAATTAAGAGACTGAAAAACAACTGGAGTATTCCATCCTCTACTCATTTCCTCTACTTCCTCTACTCCTTCCCTCCCCGTGGGCATCACCCCACCCCTTGCTGGTTGAGGCCATGCTGATTGGCCCAAGATAACTACCTCAGTGTATTTAAGCCCCTGTACTTCCTAAATAAACTGGAGACAGGATTCACTGAAACGACTCCCAGAGTGTGTTACTCTGTCATCCCATTCCTCCTCGGCAGTTCTGGGGGTCCCCGTGGGATGGAGACCCCCTACAAGTTCCCAAGGTTGGGTATAATTACTATGTTTTGTAAATTAATATGCTATTAAAATAATAATTATGGGAGAAGTTTCACAAATTTTATGAGACAGTTGGTAGGTACTGTTTTAGAAGAATACCAGTCAAATGATTCAAATACCAGTCTATTTCTTTGTTACACTTTCTTTTTCCTCCATGTTTTCTTTCTTTTTTCTTTTCTTCTTTTTGTTGCTGCTAGTCTCTTTGTCTCTCAGAGATTCCTTCAAGTATTTTCTGCAAGGCTGGGCTAGTGGTTGCAAATTTCTTTAGGGATTGTGAGTAAATAATTTACAAACGTTAAAAAACTCAGAAATAACTATGCCATTATATCTGTTGTTTTAAGTTCATTTAATGTAGCAGTTCACATAATCAGCCTTTGATGTAAGTTTATCTTAAAAAATTGATTGATGCAATGGCAAACTGAATGTGTTTTGAATGTGCAAACATTTACCTTTCAGTACTTAGCTAAGAAATTTGAAATTTGACTTCTCTCTTTCTCACATTTTCCAGCCTTATGAATTTCATTGTTACAGTTCTTTTCTTATGTAGACTTGTGGGTAATGCCATGCTAAAGAATCTCAACAAAGATATAGTAAGATACAGGGAAAAAAAAAGAACTTTCAGCAAATTGTTCCGACAAAGGGCTCTGCTGGACCCAGAGAAGAAGCATCAAGGTATGGCCACTGGGGTGGGAACCTGTGCTAACGGGTGGTAACTTGAGTGGCAGACTAAGTCAGACACAGAAGGTTAAATATGTTAAATACAGCATGATTTCTTTGATTTGGGAAACCCAGAATACAGGCATTCTATAGAACAAAAAGGGTGTGATGGTGGGAGTTAGTGGCGATGGGTTGGATGTGAAAGGGCAAAAAATGGGGTGGGGAAGGGATTTTAATGTTGATGTGATGTATCAGTGCACAAAATACTCAAGTTCGTTGTAAATGTTTTGTATCATACACACACACACACACACACATATGTATATATAAACCAACACTATGGGAAAATTAAACTATACACTTCAGGTCAGTAAAAAGTAAGAATAAGAAATCAGATGATGGAGCACAGGAGATTAGGAAGAGTGCCTCGAGTTTGAAAATGTCAGAGGTCTTTTCTGCTATGTAGCATCTTTTATGAGCCAATCATGTTTCACCCAACTGTAGTAAGTCAAATAAATTTATCTGGAAATAAAGTTCAGCGATTGTCTGGGATGAGCAGAACGAAATGTTTGTGGGAAGCTGGGTGGGTTAGAGCAAACGATGGGGGCAGTTTGCATCGCCCTAATATGGGAAGAGAATAACACTGAAATAACAATTTAAAAGAAATGATAGAAAGAAAAAAATAAGTGTAGGCAGTGATATTCAAAGAAGGGAGAAAGAACCAAAACTGTAAACTGAGAAGAAATATTCAGGGTGGCTTTGAGAAGAACAAGGAGAGGGAGATGCCTAGAAGCCAAGACAGAAAAGTCTGTCCTAAAGTCTGAAGGGCTGGAAATGTGGGAGGGCAGCTAGAACTTAAATTAAAACATTTTGGAAACCCTATCTGCTAAAGGTGTAAAGAAAATGTATTTATTCATGAGCTAAAAATATGATTGGATATTATTGTGGTTTGGATCTGGAACGTCCCCCAAAGCCTCATGTATTTGGATGTCATGAATTATCTATGGAATCAAGTGATGGCATGAAGGAGAAGATTAAATTACAGGCATGTGGCAGATTATAGACTACAGGTAAGTGAATTGGATTACAGGTGTGTGATGAGGAGTTAACCCTAAAAGGGGTAGAACACTGAGGAGAGCCCAGAATGGTCAGGTGACTGGGATGGAACCTGGAATTATATATGCTGCTTCCTGAATTCCTTCTGGACTTGACTAGACTTGCCTTGGCTTCCTGTTTCCAATGTCATGAAAAGCCACCTTCTCCTCCGTCTATGTGATGTGCTTCCACTATTGCCAGCTGACCATGCATAGGCTTGAAATTCTGAAAGTGTGAAGTAAAATAAATTTTTTCTCACTAAAATTGCAAATGTTGGGTATTGAGTTTGACAGAAAGTAACTAGAAAGATGTGAACAGCAACAATATTCATAATAGCTGTGAACTGCAAATAATTCAAAATGTTCATCAATAATAGAATTCCTACGTCATTGAAGACTATTCATATGTTGAAAATCATAGTAAAGATAAGCATTCTAGATAAATCTCACAAATAGAATCCAGATGCGAGTGCTACATACTGCATGATTCCATTTATACAAAATACATATCAATTAATCCAAGCTATAGCATTAGAAATCAGGACAAGGGTATCCATGTACAGAAGGCATGACAAGTGGATGTGGAGTGCCTTTTTGGGGTCTGCTAGTGTTTGAAACTTGTGTAATGGTTACATTATGCGTTGAATAGAATTATGACTCATAAAAGAGTCCGTGCCATAATCCCTCAGATCTGTGACTCTGATACCTTATATAGCAAAGTAACTTTGATTAACTTATGCATTAGGAGATTAGATTATTTTCAACGGTCTAAGTGGGCCCATTGTTATCCCCGAGGCTCCTGTGGGAAGAAAGCAAGCGGCTCAGTGTCAGAGAGTGTCAGCAGAAGTAGGGGCTGGAGTCGTGTGTTTTGAAGATGCAGAAAGGGACCTTGAGCCAAGTAGTGCCTGCTTCTTCTAGAAACAAGTGTAAGAAAATGACTTCTAGGGCCCTAGAAAGAATGCAGATCCAGTCGGCCACTTGGGGCTCGGACTTACATAAGTGCATGATAATAAGTTTCTATTTTTAAAGTAGCTAGTTTTGTGGTAATTTGTTAAGCAGAAAAAAAAAAGAACCTACTGTATGTGAGTATGCTGCATTGGGAAAAATTCATTACAATTCATATAATTCATGAAATGAAAAGAAGTTTCCTTGCAGTGTTTTCACATTGCTTTGGCTTTAACGTTGCAGAACCCTGACATGACCTTCTCCTAGGCTCATTTCTAGTTGGCAGAGTGGGGCTCTTGGCTGCTGGGCAGTCAACATTTAAGATAACAGGTGGCAGAGTATGTGGTTGTCCGAATTATCCAGAAAATATTGAGTCATTGTCCCGCAGGATCAAAATTTTATACCTGTCTCAGTTTTAGGAGAACATTGCTCATTAGCAGCAGAGATACGTAGAGCATACAATATTCAAGCCTAGATTTCTCAGGAGATAATTCAAATTATGTTACTTAACGAATTCTGGATCTGTTTAAATTTACCATAAATCTGGATCAAATATTAGTTCTTCTATCAAAGAGCTATCAAATTTCGGATGTGCTTTATTATGACTTGATTTCTTGGTCCGTGCTGAAAAGTGCCCCTTGAACAGGAACTACATGATATGACATGCTTTGGGTTAGGATGTCCTCGCCTCGTGTCTACTTTCTCATTTTATTTTCATTTCTTACCCGGAACAGGATATGCTCCCTATTGATATTCAATACAGATACTGAGCATGCAATTTATTATGTCAAACTGAAAAACGCCTGTGGTAATACAGGTTTTTATAGCTGTGGTTTTCTCCAGCTCCAATTGCTTTGAGTATCTGCGCGTCGGCAGAAACGTCTAAGTAGGATGGATACAGAAACCATGAGTAGACAGAAGACACCTTTAGAAACTACAAACCAGCAACCAGAAAGCCTTTTAGCTGTAAGTCAGCAGACTTTTATGTCAAGCTTGGCTGACTAATTATTGCTTATAATTTGCATTAGGATTAATTAACTAATTAGAGAGGAATGTCTGAAGGCAAAGTTATGGCTCTGCTTGTCAAGCTGAGGACTTTAATTATTCTGATATTTTTAATTATAATCAGCTGCCGAATGAGTATTACATTGTCAGCTAGTATCGCTGAAGCTAGGCTGGGCAGAGGAACCAGGGGATTATAAGGACTCGCTGCTATTCCTCCAGCTAGTAACAGAGGGTAGGCTCTGGCCCGCATAGGAAGGAAACCCCTCACAGCGAGTCTTTAAAACAGCACACACAACTGTGCAAGACAGTTCAGCTTGGTTTGCCAAGTGACACTGAGGTGGAACCTTCTCCGAAGCAGATTGAGGCCATCGGCCTCACACTCGTCTGTGACTACAGCTGGCGAGAGGTCTCAGGAGATGACCGGACTCACAGGCTGAGCTTAGGCGACCTCACATTCTGTAATGATTCCTGACACCCTTTTTCCTGTGCTCCTTATAAAGCCCTTGCTGTAAAATCAGGCTTATGTGACTCTGCTTCTTTTCGGGAAGGCAAGTTAGGAGACTTGCTGTGTATATCCTGGACACCACTTGGAGTGTCCTAAAAATATCTGTTAGGTACATGTGCCTAAAACACTGTGCAGATTATATCAGTAAAAAGTTATTGAGTGAATTGTGAGACACTGGTGTACAGTACATGAGAACCAGTGGCACAGACGTGCTAACACAAAGCACAACAGCTAATTTTATTAAGATGTCTAGGAATTTCTGCCAGAATATCAGACATTAAAGTCAATCCCTTTATTATAGACAGAACATTTAAACAATGGTCAGAAGCCCTTGGAAAATAAATGTTTTCAAATTATCCATCATAAGATGAAATGCTAACTTTTTCATGATGATTGAAGAGCTAAAAACTTTTTTATTCTCAGATAATTACAATAAAGGAGCTGGAAGCTTAAACGATGTTAAAGGGTCTAAATGACTTGCAAACTGGTGAAGGCCTGCAGACTTAATGTCTGTGCACAACACGGATGTTGTGCTGATCTCCTTCCTTTTTAAAGATGCCCAGGAGTGAATTTGCAGATTCTCAGTCACACAGAGGCTCTATGGAAATCAGCACGCTTTCTTGGAGAAAGCGGTTTAGGAACAAGGTCAGTCATTTAGCACGTCGTTATTGCTAAAATGCTGTGCATTTAGCAAGTTTGCATTTCTACCTTTGTACAGTGGGAAGCAACAAAGGGGTCATGGCTGTTAATGAAATCACAGACTCTGAAGACCTCACGGGGAACTCTGAGACAGGCAGTAGTCTGCGGAGTGTTTGGGCACAAGGGCACCTATTTTTATTTGTTTGACAAACACTTGCATAGTTTTTGCCTTGCACCAGGCACCATTTTGAGCACTCTCAAATAACCCTGTAAGATGCCCTCATATCAGTGCAGAAGTTAAGGAAGTCGCCCAGGATGACATACACAGCACATGGTGGGACTGGCGAAGGAAGCCTGGCCCCAGAGGCCATATTCGTGATCGTTCTGAAACTCAGCCTCACGTGAGGCTCCTGGAATTTGGATAGCACTTGTCCCATAGAGCTGTAGGAGATTCCATAAAGTAAGGTCAATGAACATTTTATACAGGACTGTGAGGTACCACATTCTTGATGCAAGTGCCTTTTAGGTACTAGAACTAGCTTCTAAAATTTGTACCACAAAACCAAGAATGAGAGATGAAATGACTTGGTCAGGTCTGTTCATTAGTGGTGCTACAGCCAAGGAGAGCTAATGGGATATGGGTCTAGGTCCAGGGCTCTTTTCACTGTGTGCCTCCTGCTTCTCAGAGAGAATGACTTGTTTTCCAGTTTACTTGGAACGTTGTCCGTTTTAAGGTGAATGGGGAATTGGTCACCCTATTTTGCATGTAATTTTATTCTTCAAAGGCCGTGCAGTATTGCCTCTCTCTCTAACATATGACTTCTTGGTGAAATTGTCTGGGCTTGGAATACACATGGCACACTTTCATGGTTTTGTGCCAAGCTCAGGCAAGAAACACTTTAAATCATTCAATGGTTTACAAATCTCTTTACTACATACAAAGAGCATTGTTTGAATCTGGTCATCACTCTTATTGTTTGCAGGAGGCACAGCACCACGTCGACTGGGCACTGCTGTGTGCATTGAGGATACTTCTGAGTACAGCCTCTTCTTTGTGTATGTTTAATATTTGTGATATTTTATCTCCATTTGCAGATGGTGACAAATTGCTCAAGGTAGAAAAAACTGGGTTCCTTAACTGGAGCCTAATGCTCTGTTTACTGTTCTCATTGGTACATGGCAGTATTTTATAAGAAAGAGTTAAATTCTTTACAGAGAAATGCCCAATTCAGTAGAGAGGGGACGAGAGTGGGACACTTATCTTGGTGCAAAATCTGAAAAGTCATCCAAAGTAATCAAGATAAATAATATTACAATATCTGGGGAAGTAAAAGTGTATGTAAAATGTAGACATTTTTCAATAAAAAGAGGATTAAATTCATGTATTTGGAATCTTGACTTGGTTGTCTTATTTTAGTGTTGGTTTTCCATAGTGAGGGCGAAGAATCAAATCTTCTAATTCACTGGATTAAGACTTTCAGGAATCAACAAACCTGCCTCCCTTATTTTCAGTTTTGTTTATTGTCTAATTTTCTCTTCTGAAACATTTTCCTTCCGGTGAACATGACTTACCGGAACGCCTCTTACCCATCTTGTATTATTTAGGGGTCGTTCTCCAGAGCCTGGGTCATGGGCTGTCTTTTTAAACTTGGCCCTCAGAAACACAGTTCACTCAGCGTACCCAGTGTGTGTGGCCATCACCCGATCACCCCATGAGGAAGGGACGCTGGTTAGCGAGTGAGGGCTGGGTCTTCCAGGACTTGCGTGACTGCAGGGCTGCGAAGGCACAATGTGGGGCACCAGGAGGGTCTTTGGGAAGGTGGTGGCAGCTCTTGAGACTGCAGGTTTTTTCAGATGTTTGTGATTTGGGGCTTGCCTTACGAAGAACCTGTCTGCTCCCAAAGGAAGGAGTGCGCTGAGCAGCCGGCTGCAGATCGTTCTTTGTCAGAGCACAACCGCCCGGAAAGTGTTAAGCGACCTTCTCTGGCAAGGCGGCCATGCCGGTGCTGTGGAGGCCGCTTGCGTCATGCTGGCTCGTCTGTAAAATTCACTTGCAAAGTCTCAGGCTGGTACTTGTATCTTCCTCACCAGTCAACATTCTTTTGCTTGAAAGAGCTTCCATGCACCTTTTGCCTTCACCCACCCCCTGAGGACTCAGAAGCCGCTTTGTCAGTCTCAGCCATCAAAATGAGCAGACACATAAAGAGACTGCCGATATTCAGTGACTGGTGTTGGCCTCTTGTCACTGTACAGACAGGGGACACAAACGTGTACATACCTGTAATTGTTTCCAATAACAGCCTGCAGATTGACATTTTTACTATATGATTGATTAATAAAAACAGAACAAAAATGAAAACAAGGAAGAAAAACTTAGAAGTATCTTTTTGAGAAGAAAATCTAGTCTCTAATTGCCAGAGCATCAGAAAGCGGAATAAGTCAGGATATGAGTTGTCATAGGAGGAAGGCAAAACAGGAGACAAGCACACACACGCAAACACACACAAAGAGATGCACATGCAAGTACACACATGCACCCACACTCACACATATGCATGTGCTCTCTCTCTCACACACACACACACATGCATCCTGGCTACAAGGACATTAAATGGAAACACTAGTTCTTCATATTTCTATGAGAAGAATATTGGAAAACTTAGAAACCCATATCTCATGTCTCTTGAATTCCGATTTTGCTCACAATAAAAATCTTTCATCCAGCGTCACCATGTTAGTGAAACAAATTATTCTATAAGTGTGAATCTTTTAGGAAATGGATCTTTTTAAGGTGTAGAAACAAAAAATTGTCATTATGAGGACAGACAATTCATAAGACCTTTACCCTTAACAGAAGTAATTGGTCTGTGTTCTCACCCTGTGGTACTTTTAAGGACAATGGGGTGGACTGAATTACATGCCTCTGTGCTAGGTGAATGCAGGCTTGGGCTTTCTCTGACATTTCATGTGGGTCACAGTCATGTGACCTCCCCTATGCTGGCTGCTATCTCTGGTGTCACCATTGTGTGTGCTGCCGGTGTCCTCACTATACTGGACCCCACAGGCCCTCCTGGCAGCCTGAACCATACCTTCTCTATTAGTTTTGTCTACTGTGAGTTAATACGCAGGACTGCCACACCTCAGAGAGGGCTAGAGTCTGAATTTTAAATGTGTGGGGTATCTTGTTTCAGTTACTCTTTTATATGTTGCTTCTCTAAGGCCCCTGCAAGCTCCAGAATGTGAAGAACCCCTAGCTTATAAGGTTTTGCTTTGCCTGCACTAGTAGAATAAGCCCTTGGATATCACTGGGATGTAGTGTATTGAAAAATGACTGAAAGTGTACCTGCTGTGTTGGGAGCCAATCTCCTTCCTCACAGTGCAGTACATGCAGTCTCTCTGAACCAGTCTGTGACAGACAAGGATTGACAAAAATGAGATGGTTGCCCTATGGCACTGTAAGAATGGCAACTCTCTTTCTGAGAAAATATCCATCTTTGCTTGTCTTTGATAAAATAATGACAATAATAGTTGACGCGTAAAATACCATTTCTATGACAAAATAATAACACATGTCAGCATGTCAAATAACGTGAAAAATTATTAGTTGTTGACAGTGGTGTAGGAGGACCGAGCAACACTCTAGTTATAATATTATACGCGTTTATAAATCTGCTTCTTAAACAAGTTGAACCTTATCAACTCTGACAACATAGTGCAGACTGAATATGTAAATAGGCATAAGATGGATTAATTAAACTCCTATAGGCACAAATCCTAATGCACATTGAAAACCAACAGACTTCAGGGAAGGGTTAGGACAGAGGTTAATTTTGCAGTTGATTTTATGAAAGTCACCTGCTCTTTCCAGAGTTTTCTGTCAAGTTTCTCAAAAAGGTAGAATGTAGGCCAGGATAATAAGCTCTCTGACCCTGGGGAAAGCTTTCACGTTTATTTAAACATTCTTCTTATTTCATCTCCCCTACTCCAATCATCACCACAGCTACTCATTCAAATAAAGATGAAGAAAAAAATTATTTTTTAAAAAGGAGTAAAGATGCAGGCAAGGGAATGAGAAAGACATCCTTGTGGCTTTTAGGTACTTGCAGGAAGCCTTGCTTCAACTGTAATCCTGGGCTTCTGGTCAAATCACTCTTAGTTGGCATCTTGGCTCCACCCCGCGCATCTCGATTCCAATGAGATGTGTCACTCAGGGAGGTCTTTGTGGGATGGCCATACTCAAAGTAAGGCAGAACCACCTGGCAAGGCCAGCTCATTCCCCAGTTCGGTCTGCCCCCTTTCCAAGGGGATGAGCCACGCTTGTCTCTGAGGATGTAGACACATGCAGGTAGTCAGGAATACTGGCTGGCGCCTCATCCGCGCTGCAGCAGTTTATGGGTGAGACCAGGAAACACTTAAAATCTCATGAGAGAAGTCTTGTACCATTATCAAAGAAAATTGTATGGCTCTCGTTTATTTATTTTTGTTTTGTTTTAGCTACTTGTTTTAGTTACCTTTTTATATGTTGCTTTTCTAAGGCCCCTGCACGCTCCAGAATACGAAGAACCCCTAGTTTATAAGCCTTTGCTTTGTCCTTTTAAAATTACCTATTGTTTAGAGAGATGCCCAGTAATTTACTCACTCAACGTAAATTTATTCAGTATTAAATGTATACTCAGTATTAAAGCTCTGAACTCAAATAAATTTTTGTTTCTAAGGAAGCCATAGTCTGGTAAGGCACAGAGAAGAATGGCTGCCCGGTAACACTGCACTAGGCCGAGGGCATGCAGGACTCCCGGGGATCTGTAAGCCAGGACAGGTGTGCCTGAATCCTGAGGATATTGCTGTGGGGGTGAGCCAGTAAGATCAGCAGACCCATGAGCACACACTTGAACTGGGTATTAAGCTGTATTAAACTGTGGATGGCCTTGCATTGTACAAAGAAAAAACAGTGAGGAAACCCAAGACAGTGGGGATCTGTATGCACAGACCTGGAGATACGGTATCATTTGGAGACTGAGAAGGTGTGAGTGTGGCTAGGACGTTGGGCTGAGCATTGCTTGGGTTAGTGGGAGAAGGGACATTTAAGTCTCCACGTTGTCCCCCAGGTTCTCATCCTCAGGAAATGGAAATAATAGGTGAACAGGACCAGTTCACCTCTGTTCTCTGCTCCTTAATTAGATCCTGGAGTAGCAGGAGGGAAGAGAATTGAGGAAGTCACCTTTCATGAGGTGTGCCCGTGATGGGTAAGTCATGGCCTGGTCCCTTCTTGTGCAGTCTTGATTATTCGTCGCAACAAACCATAGAACTATGAAATAACCACATTGTATGAGTGTGGTAGCTGGGTCTTAAACAAAACCTCCTCCTTGGTACTGTAGAGTAAGCACTCTGTTCAGATCTGTGTGGATTTAAATAATCTCCTTAGATCCTGCAGCTTGTGACGACTACTTTCAAACAAGATTCATGGCCCTCGTGCTTGAATATAAAACCTGGATTCAGGTTGGAGTGAAGTGTAGGCTTTATCCCACAGACAACGAAATGCCACTCAACCCACTGGGACAAGGATTCTAGGAGCTCCAGTGGGACAAGTGAGGGCTGCCACTGGTTGGTGGCTGGAGCCTGGCAGAAGCAGAGCTCCGTGAGGCAGGAGAGCAGACAGCTTCAGAGAGTCACTTGCAAGCCCTGGAGAAGCGTACCCAAACCAGGGCATTTGCATAGTAAAATTAAAAGCATATTTGCATTCAGGAATCAGACACATGCATTACCACTGTCCTGGAAATAGGCTGACTCAGACCATACCACCAAACAAAAGAATAATGTTTACTCAGAACTGATGTACTTGTTTAAAAAGTTAATGTTTTAAGCTTTCTGCCTTCTAGCGAAACATCGCTAATCTAATTAGAGCTTTCCAACCCCACTTGGCCTGCAAGCAGGCCTGCAGTGCGCTGATGACTCACCAGACAGGACGGACCCCAGGCCCTTTCTCCTCACTCCCTCAGTTTCAAAAGCTCAGCGCTAACCTGCTTCTCATTGCCAAGTGGTTTCCTCTCATTTCTCACTCAGCCACTAGGCACATTCCAGTACTTTGCACTCTCCAGAATCCCCAAAATCAGGTTCATCTGGGTGATAGGTCTTCGCTCAAAGACATTCGCAGAACGCTATGCAGCAGATACCTAATTGCCCAAGCAAGAAGTTTTCTGCAGCAATGCAAAGTGTCTATACCATGAAGGCCACTCACAGGGAAAATATTCCAGACTCTCCCAACTCAAATTTCAGCAAGTCAGCTTATGGAAGCATTTTCCCCCCCCACTCTTCAAGGTGAAGTAAGCTCTTACCTATTGGGACTATAGAGTGGTGGGATGGAGGAGTCATGAATGGTAGAGTTAAAGATTGAGGCGGCATTAATTAGATATAGTTTCATTGTAAACCTAGTTTGCTTTCAATCATTTATGATCCAGGAAGGAGTGAGCCCCGTGGGTATTATAAAAAAAAATTATGAGATAAAAATAAATATGCAAATATGTGAAGTTTTTTGCAGTTTACACAGAAAGGGAATTAGTCTGGCTGAATAGCATCTGGTGTGCTAGGGGAGAACATGGAGAGTGAGGCCCTGCTTTATTCCTTAATTCTTATAGGTGCTCATATAGGTGATATGAAAAAATAAAGTAGTATTGTTATATAGTGATGATTCTTGTTTCATAGTCCTCTCCGACCCACCATTTAATTTATATATACACTACTAACAAGGAAGATGTTAGTGTAAATATCTATGTTCCCAGCTCATAAAATGGTCTCACAGGATACAGAACGATTACATGGTTTCTAGGAGTACACAGCTATTTCACACCAGATGTGGATGAAAAACTTCATGAATATGGTTTCCAAAGCTCTGAGTGGTTGGGGTACTCGGTGTATGGGATCTCTAAGTTTCCTCTTCTCCTCCCAATCAGTTCAAGAAGTAAGACTCAAGACTATAACTTTGGAATACTGAAGAATGGCTTCTCTAGGACAAGACACATTGGAGCTGATGACATGAATTTTAATTTCTAGAACTCCGTGAACTCTCAGAACTTTTGTGTTCTCCAAGGGCTGAAGGGCCTCTTCACTTGTCCGTATCCCCAGGGGCATTTGGCTCTTTGTCCGCAAATGTGTAAGATATCTTTGAAGCAGACAGACCTATTTTATTTCTTTCTAGTACCTAAACCTGGCTTCTGTTTCACTAGCTGAGATTTAATAACCATGATAGAGAGGTATTATTATATGTTTAAGACAGTATTTTGAAAAGCCAAGTACACAAACAAAATCAGCACGTTTGTTGTTCAGAAGGAACATGGAAGAGGTCTACTAGCTTAGTTTCCCAAGCTGTTACTCAAGCATATTAATCTTGAGTGAATTTTTTTGACGCATTCTGACTTAGTTTATTTGTTCATAAATTGTTTCAGTCAGATTCATTTATGCCTTTCACTGAGGAAAAAAAAATAGCTGTTATCCTGTTTCCTACCTAACTTATTAATAACACTCTGCCTGAACACAGCAGTTAACATCACTAACATCTTGGGCATCACACGCCATGCTGCACAATGCTTTCATTGTAACTCAGACTCAGCCATCATCCAGTTGCAGTATGGGGGAGATTATATCAAAAGTAATGTTTACAGTGTTCTAACAGCCTCATAAAGATAAACATCAGAAACTAATTTGAAAACCTAAATCATTGTGTCAGTTCTAAAGTTTCCAGAAATGGCTTCCTTATGTAATTGTCTATTCTTTGATGGGCATAGGTGTGTCAAAAATTTCAGCAGACCCCAGCTGCTTACAAACATTTATGCAAGAAGATGGGCATGGCTCGTTGTCACAGAAGAACTGTTGGTTCTTTTTACTTCTTTTTCGTTCCACAGCCAGACATATGAAGAAGAAAGGCTTCCAATTTAGGAGCCAGCCCAATAACTCAAACATATTCTCTGAGGAAATGAATGAAATCCTTTGTTTGGGGCTAGCCTACCTAGGAACTGAATTGGTGAAGAACTTTCCAACTCGCCCACCTGTGCTCCTATGTGCAAATAGAGAAGAAAATATAGCAGGCACAAGATATTCCAAAGTCCACATTTCTCTGATGGTCAAACTAAGTGGACTAATTTTAGAGTCACAGAGCCTACGAGTTGAGCATTAATGCTATCATTTGCTAATGGCTTAAGCTTTGCGTAAGTTACTTCTCTGCATTTCAGATACTTGAGATTTCACACTGGGATCACGAGAGTAAATATCTCATAGGAAAACTGAGAAAATTGAATAATTACATAAAACCCACCACTCCCAGTGCTCAATACTAAGCAAATGAACAATGAAGGGTAATTGGCATGATATTTGCCACCCTGGAGGACCACCTACAAGGTAGTTATAGAGAATAAAAATACAAGCAAGAGACTTTAACACATCCATTGGTCCATGCCTGTAAACTTTCTAGGGTAGAAAAAAGGTCTGTGTTCATATTCTTCTCATGGATTTTAATTAGTGAGTAAAATAAACTCCCCAACCTCTGGTTCCATCAGGTTCCAGGTGTGAGTTTTTTCTTAATGTTCTTCTCATTTTTATGTGCCATTCCTTTGTTCTGACACATGCTGTGTAGGTGGGCCCATTTCCAAAGCTGAAATGTCTAGATTTGGTCAAGAGTCAAAACTTTGTCTGTAGTTTATCTTCTGATCACTTAGGTTGGAGACTATGGACCACCCTCAGAATTCTATTTTGGCATCCAAGGTAAACTAGGATCCTCTGGAGGTGAGCGTATAGGCACCAGGAATATACGCCTATTGATGCATAAGTGTATAAACAGGCAGAAAGCCAGGATTCCTAGCTGGTGGTGAGTCAGCCCAAACCCCAGAGCCCCAGACGACTGAGAGATACCTCCTGTGTGGAGACCAGAGGACTCTAAGATGAACTTTGACAGGATTTTAAAGCTATGTTTTCCTTATGAAATTAAAATTTCAATAATGACATATTTTTTTCGAGGTGCTTTCATATAAAATATCACCCTGTTCTTGGTGTAAACAATACAAGAGCTCATTCTGACTTTGCCTGTGGAAGGAAATATGGGTCCGGAGTAGTGGCTCTAGGCACCATCTGAGTTAGGGACAGCCTTAGACATGGAAAGATGCCCTTGGAGAAGCGCTGGGTTAAAGGGAGGAAGCCCCAAGGCAACATCTATCACTGGGGTGAGTCGCAGACAAAGAGAAGCCTCCTCCTCTCTGGGACGAGGCCTCTTCCAAAACACAGACGGTGGTCCTCTGATTCCTACGTGCTGTCTCGCACTTTCCCAATTTCTAGCCCTCTTGCTTAGCTCAGGAATTGTTCACTTGTGGCTCTATTTCGAGTTGGAGTTTTTCCTGTGACTAGCAGTCTCTGGGAAATGGCCCTACACGTTGCAGACATCTAACCTTACCTCTGGTGCCTCAAGGAAATGGACTATGGGCCAAATTTTGAAACATTAAAAAAGAAACTCCAAGCAAGGGAGTGTGAATGTGTGTGTCTCAAGTGGGAGTGGATTCAGTGGTGTTCTGCAGCTGGCTCACGATGGATTTCAAAAATCAGCTGAACACTTTTTTTCTCGTCTCTTCAATTTGAGACATGCTATCTTGAAATTGACTTTAGTGAGTGTTACTATTCTATGTAATCCACAAGTACTTTAAATTAAGGCCCCCTCAATCTTGCAGGATTAAGTTGTTAAATACCTACCATGAAGTTGTGAAATACCATCACACCACTGAAGGGCATGTAGATTTAAAACACCATGCTTAACTCTCAGATTACTCAACCTAGTGCCCAAAAAAGGCATGGGTGAAATACTTAGGTAGATGTGTTGGAGCTAGGAGCCTTGCTTGCTCTACCTTATTTTTCTTCATGAACTAGAAGGAAAAGTGATTCATGCCTTTGCTTTTCCGAGAAGATGGATTTTGATAATTTTATATTTCTAGCAGTACTTTTAGTAATAATAATCACTAAACACCTATGCTCCCAGTCAATTCTAGTGAATATAATAAAGCCCTTAATTAAATAATAGTGGAAAAAGGAATGATTCAGGGTGAATTTGTTTTTGTAGAAAAATCAAATGAAGAGCCAATATTTAATTTGACACGTAATGGGAAGCCTTGGTAAGATCTTGCTACGATTTGGTTGTAGAATTTGTATTTGCCTTATGTATTTGGATGTAGAGCTACCTATGGAACTGTTTGGTGTTTAGAGGGGGGGCCTGGTTGAAAGAGGCAGATTCTTGGGGTTTGACCTAGAGGGATTGTGTCAGCTTTGTGTTATTGGAGAGTGCCCAGGGCAGAGTCCTGAGGTATGGGCCAGGAAATGAGGGAGGGGCACCTACTCTGGGTGTGGGGACCCAACTAGGATCTTGAACTAAGTAAAGGAAGGAAGAGGAAACATTGTTACAACTTCTGTCTAGCCTTAGTCTCCAAACATCAACTTGATGCTGTCTCATCTGGCTCCTCACTTGCTTGCTTTCTGTCTATAATGCCAGGAGCAGCTCTCCAAACTTTGCCAGGGAATGGACTGTGAGAGACCTTCTGAAACTGTGAGCTAAAAGAAATCTTTCCTCACTTCAGTTGTGGATGTTGGGTATTCTGTCACACCAATAAGAAAGTGACTAAGCGATCTATCTCAAGCCAGAAAGGCAATCTTTTTAAAGATTATGCTGGTTTCTGAGTGAGAATTTGCTGCAGAGAACTAAAGGGAAACTGACTCTTTCTTAAATTTCTTCAAAGAAGAACTCTCCACATTTCCCTTTGGACCCACAAAATTCTTTCTCATCACTTTATGACTCCAAATTTTGGAGTCAATTACTAGGTACACAGACATCACTGGAGAATAGGCAAGATCACCTCAGAATCAATGTGGTATGGAAACAACATGCAATTATACACTAACAGAACTTTTCAGGACACCTAGCTCCCTTTGACCGTTAGGCTCAAGGCATCGACTTCAGGTTAGAAAACAGTCAACTAGCACCATGAAGGATTTCTGCAGTGGTGAGCTTTTATTCATCCTGTGTGGTAGTTCTTCCCTACATGAGGCTAGTGTGACAAAGGAATTTTTAAAAATTTTAAATTAATTTTTACTAATTAATATTAAAATTTAAACAACCACCTATGGCCGATAGCTACTGTTCCAGACAGTGCATTACTATACCCTGTATGCCCCTGATCACGAAAGCAAGCTTTCTAAGCTTGGTATTTGGATCATACTCGTCACCTGCTAGGGAGGTAAGGATTAAGTGCGCAGTTAATTGGGAAAGCTTGATGGTCACCATGGAGGCTGACACAGTAGCACACTGAGACAGGATTGAACTGATTCTGAAGCCACCGTGGGCATCTCTTTTCAATCCTGAGTTTAGCAACATCGCTGATGGTCGATGTGGACATATAGACACCATGAAAATCAGCAGTTGCTACACACTTGGGCTGCCACCTTCCCACCAACTGCAAAGCTGCTCATTGAGTACTTCACAGTACAGCCTGATTGGTGCACTTAAGTATTGTATCGATTTACAGTCGTTACTGCGTAACCGTGACCCTAAGTAGTTATTTCTTGTAGCCCATAAACAACAGCTGCAGTTCTTTCCCTCATTCTTTTTGCTTTTCACTGTTTTTACCTTTTATTATAGTCCTTGATCTTCAAGGCTTGTTTGTTTCTGTTTCTGCTACCTCAGAGAAGCTCTACCCTAGGAAAACTGTGATTTATTTTTCTTTCTCCCTTCTATCTCCTCTCTTTTTTAATGAAACCTATAAGCTTTGAGTTCTTTCAGCTTGTCTATTCATTTACTCCTAGGAGGAAAAGAGCCAGATTGTCAGACAATCTAGTCACAACATCTCCTTGAGAAAGACCAATGGGTGTTGCCTGTGTCCATTTCTCCACGCCCTTTCTGGGCAGGCAGTCTTCCCCCTTTCACACTCTTCACCAAAATGTCTTTCTTGTATGAGGTTGCAGACCACATGTCTGCCTTTCTCCCATTTCTGTTCATCTTCCCTGGCATTTCATGTGCACTACACATTCACAGGGAGATTTTATGTTCTCAGCAATATGCTCTTCCTTAAAACTTTAAGTCTAAATCCCAACTCAGCCTTGGCCTTCATTAAAAAAAAAAAAAAATCTGCAGATAACTTATTGACTAAAAGGCTTAAATTAAAGATGAGATTGAATGAAGACCTCTTGCCTCCAAAACCGCTCAGAGTCTGTGTTTACTTCTGTTGTATTGACTTGTATGTGTTGAGTTGCATTTTACTGAGATCTGATCTCTACCAAAAGGTTAACACGAATTAGCTTCACAAGTGTGATCCCACAGGGACAGGGTCTAAGAAATGCTACCTCACCAATTGTAAAACATTTATTTAAAATTTAAAGCAATGAGATCTTTTTACAAAAAAAGTGTGAAAATTCAGTAAAAAAATTCAGTAAACAGGAAGAAAAGTTCTTTTTATCACAGATCATTTTGAAAATTTTGCAATTTTATGATAAAATACATCAAAACCAGCAAAATGTTGTTTGTACTTAAACTTCTTGCCCTGCAAGTTTCATGTATATAAATCAGCTTATGGGATAAGCTGTGTGGCCTTAATATCAATGCTCAATAATTGCTACAAATTCAAAATCCATATGTCTAAATAAGATTTTAACTCTCTAGGACTTAAAGATAATCCCCTTGGGAGAAAAAAAAAAAAGGCCATTTCAAGAGGCCTAAGATTGAAGTCTTTAAAAAGTTTGTAATACACTTTGGAAGGGCTAGATATTTGATTTTTTAAATACATGATAATTGTATAGTTTTATTTCCATAAATGAGGTGTATTGTTAATAGACAATTTGTCGTGTTATTCTATTATCAGAAAAATAAATTGATGTCAACCGTGCCAAAATGAAGAGGATTGTTTTGTTTTCCTAAATTTAATTTTTTCTACATAATCATCTGATAGTTGTCTTGATTCATATTGTCTTAGCCAAGTCTTGTTTTTTTAATTTTTTTTGAATCCGTGGGTCTCTTTGGACATAGGCCCTATGTACTTTGTGCTTTACAACAGACACTACTAGAATGTGTAAGTAAGGGGAAGAAGATACACTGACCTCACACTGCAAAACGAAAGTGCCAAATTAAAGGGGTGATTGTTGAGTCACATGTCTCCCATATCCACACTGTGTGAACTAATTTAATGCCACTCCTCCACAGCTACATATCAATATACTAACTTTAAAGCAAAAGAAAAAGTGATTTATTTATTTTTAATAAAACTCAAGATTTGAAAATGTACAAAATCCTTTGACACAACTTATAGGAGAATAATGATACATTTAAAGTGAAATGCTGGCTCAATTTAATATTGTATAGATGAATTTACTGAAACTAAACCAAAAGGTGTTACACAATGGTTACACTGATCTTGAGTATTCTGTGCACCTCAACATTTCAACCCCTTGCTCTCCCCTTTTTAGCCCTCCCAAGTCCTCGCATCCACCATAACTCCTACTATCACCCCCATTTGGTTCTTTACAATGTCTGTATTGTATTTTGGGTTTCTCATATTAGAGAAACCATGTGATATATAACCTTCTGCATTTGACTCACTTCACTGAGCATATCAAGTTGCATCCATTTACCTACAGAAGCCTCAAATCTATCTGTCTTTGTGGAAGAGTGGTACTCCATTGTGTACACATAACACAATTTATGTATCCATCGGTCTGTTGGTGGCTATTTTGGTGTCTTCCACATGTTAGCTATTGTTATTTTTGCTGCTCTCAATTTTGAACTCAAAGTTTTGTAACTGTTTTGGCTTTCAAAACTAAGACTTGTGAAGTCCTTAAGTGTATCTATACTTGGAAACTCTTTGAGAATGTTGCCTATCACACAATCTTCTGTAAGAAGGTCCGTTTGACAACATTCTTTCAGAAAGTCTTTAGGAAGGGTTTCTTTTCTCCCAGGAAACTGACAACTTTTACTTTCCCTCTGATAAAAAATCTAGAATGAGATCTGAAAGTCAAAGACATTGAGGCCTCAAAATAGCTGTATGTTTAAACGCACTCTTTCACTTCTTGATCCTGATCTTTGTATTCTGTATTTACTAATATTTTCTTTTTATTCTTAATGACAGTACTACATTCTGTACATAATTAGGTAAGTCTCCTCATAAGAGAGTGAAGAAAAAATAGAGATGTGTTCAATTTGCAAATAGCAAAAGCTAAGTGGCAACTCCAAAGCCATAAAGTTCATTCCATGTAAAGTTGAGTTCTTAAACCACAGCCTCTCCCATAGAAGACGTGTTCTCTTGATACTTCACTATGAAAAAAAAAAAAAAGACTCAAGGTATCGATTGTTGGTATATAGTGCAACTTGAACACAAATCACTGGAGAATACCTGTTCCTTATATTCCTACTCAGTTGTAAAACAACATCCTATGCAGCTTTTGAGAAATATCAGCTGTTTACAATAGGGAGCGTAATAACTGTCTTTGAATTTTTTTTCTTACTTCCACTAGTGTTTTTGGAAACAGTGGATATGGCAGCAAAGTACAAGACAAAAATGAAGATTAAAAAGCTTTGTTGTGTGTTTTCTGCTTCCTTGCAGGGGGACATTGAGTAACGTAACAGTTATGAGCAGAGGTTCTAGACCCAAAAGGACTTTTAAGCCCAGCTCTGTGTGACCAAGGAAAAGTTTCTTAACCTTTCTGTAAAAAAATGAGTGCAGTTATCATTTCTTCCACAAGATTGTTGTAAGTATTAAGTATACATAAAACACACAGGGCCGTGACTGGTACAACATCACAAACTCAGTGAAGTGTTATATGTTATGATTGCCACCAGGATTATAAATAAGTAGTACAGAAACATTGTTAACTTATAGAAAAAAAAATCTCCTGGGATAACATGGGAAAGTTGATTTTTTTGTACATGTAAAACAAATTAGATGCAGACTTTTGTCAGACTGTATTTTCACCATAGAAAAATACAGTGGACACACAGTGGACTTAAAAAAATCCAGATGGTATTTTTTGATGCGAATCAAGAGCTAGGGTTTAATTTCAAACTATTCTTCTGGTACCTGTCTAAATCCATTTTGGTGAGAGCAGAAGGAACCGCAGGGTCTGTAGGAGGCAGCAGTTGAAATTGCGTGCACAAGGTTGTTGTTCCAACCTTGGAGGTTGGAGTGAAGCCACCTCAAAGATTTGGCCTTCTCTGCCTGTGATCCTAGGAAATTTCTCCAGCATTAAAGTTGTGCTCCAGGGAATGGAGAGAAGTAATGATTTTTGCATCTGTAAATAAGGCCGTTGCTATGTGTGAGTGGCAGCGTTCCATAGACATTAGCTATTTTCGCTTTCTTGTGGTCCACCCATGAATTACAAAGCGCAAAAAGGGTGTTTCCTTCCCAGTTGAAAATAGCTTTTGGCAGGATTTTCTGACACAGTTTTTCAATGAGCCATGGGACCTGTCACCTCAATCATTTTGCTTTCCCTTTCATCCTCCTACAAAAGTGATTTTTAAGGAGGGAGGTTAACTGATCAGATGAAGCTGAGGAATATGCGAGATACTAATAACAACCTGCCAACACCTGGGGTAGCCAGATGCGTGTATGTTCCGTTAGACGCAGGTCCGAAGTGGCCATCCCTTTGCCTTCTACCTCTGTTTACAGCTGGACCTCTTTCTCTTCCCATCCTGAGAACAACTTAATCATCAATATCATGGAAATCAATAATGATTCCACTTTTTAACAATGCACAAGGCTTATAACTTGTAAAATCACTCTTAGCTTTTTTGACTCCCAAAATAATAATGTCACAGGATATTAATTCCTGGGAGAATCATAATCACACACTTATCAAATATTTCAAGAAATTATAAAACAATGAAGCTCAAATCTTTAAATGACTTCATTTCACTACTAAAAATACAGAGAGGTCTTAAGAGTGGCAGTTAGCACGGACCACTTCATGTTTTCCCGGAGCTTTACTGACTTCCATAACAAACTTCTTGGGTAGGAATTACAGTTATAACCATTTTGCAGACAAATAAACTTAAGCAAGAGGAACTGAGAATCATTCCTTTGTCCTTGCAGCTAATTAAGAGTTAGTGGCAGTGTTTGTTCCCCAGGAACGACATCACCTCCGTTGACAGTCGCAAATCACCTGGTGGAGGTGAGTGAGTAAGTAACTGAGAGGAAGTAAGAATTCTTTGAAGCCTGATCACCTTTTTAAAAGGAACCAAAATGGAAACATAAAAAACTAGATTTGCAAAATAATTTAGAGGTAGCTGAGGCTCTGAGGTGACTTGCAGCTCCTTAGTGGAAGATTAGGTGCTCACAACACAGATTCCTACCTCCTTGACCAGTACAGCACCCCTTATGTCATGGGTCTCTGAACACTGGGTGTTTCACTTGGAAATGCATCTGTGAAATTCTGAAATTCTTCTGAGTAACCCGAGTGACTTGAATGAGCCACGCCAACAGTCCCTCAGGAGCCCTTCCAGGCATTCTGCTTCAGCACCCCTACACTTGAGGCCATGTGTGGTTGAGCTAAGAGGCAATTCATCTCCCCTTTGGATGCTCCTGTTTCTGGGTGTTCCCTTTCTCGGGGAGGAGAAGGGCAGACATTGTCAAGACACCATCATTTAACTCCTAGCTTGTGTTTGCTAGCTGTGTGAAACCCTGCCAAACTCTGTCCCTCCGTGGCCCTCTCTTTCCTCTATACATCAGTGGTGAACACCTCCTTCTTACTGTGTCACTGAGATTTTAAGAACCAAAGTGTCTAGGACTTCTTAAGCTGTGGTTCACACGTAGCAGCATAAGCCCTACTGGTTGTTGTAGAAAAGGGAAGAATCGTGGGCCCAACTTCATATTTACTGCATCAGATTCTGTGTTGTGCCCATGTCTTCAAGGGATTTGTGTGCACAGAAACACTGTGAATGTTCCAGGCTGCCAGCCACAGCATGGAAGGGATTGCTATTTCTTCTCACCTGTTCCATTTCTCTTTTTTGGCTATTCTAATGGGGTAGTCAAATCACAGTTTCTTCCTTTTGGGACCCGTTCCGGGATTTTTTTTTAGAAGCTAATATGCTACATATATTGTTTAATATTCAGGACCGCTCTGGCAATGTTCGGTGGTATCTACAGGATCCGTGTTAGTGCCTTGAAGCAAACCCAGTGACTACTTCATTGAATGAAGAAAGATGAAAAACAACTTGGGTTTCTCCTTCAAATATGTTTACTGCCAACTTGTAAATGACCTTTGGATTTCAGAGGTTTGGGGGTTTGAGGATGGCTGGTGAGGACAAGGTAGGAACTTCTCAGCAATGTGCTGACCTTGGAGCGTTGTGAGATGTGAGCCCTGTAGAGCAGCTTCTCCCGGGCCAAGCCCATGTGGACTGTGGCTCAACCAGGGAGGGGAAGTTGCGAGACCTGACTCAACCACCCCAACATCCCTCAGGAGCCCTTCCAGGCATCCTGCTTCTGTTCAATCCTTCAGTACCCCTACACTTGAGGCCATGTGTGGTTTGAGCTAAGAGGCAACTTTTTTCCTCCCTCATTTTCGAGTCTCAGGACTGAGGTCAGAGTAGAGTGAACAAGACGTGCAGCCTCCTTTCCATACTACACAGAAGGTTGCGTAGCTCCTGCAAAGAAAATCGCACATTTTGTTTTTAAATCTTCCAGAAATCACTTGAAAATAGGGGAAAATGTGTCAATAATACATTTTCTCTCAAAGGATAACTACACCTCTTGATCTGATCTTTTTCACTCCTCAGCTGTTTTGTGGGTGACTCAACTTACTTAAGGGATTCATCAGCCCAGCACTTGGGTTCTGTCACCAACATGTACCTCCTAGGAGTAGCCCACAGGGAGAAAAGAAAAGGGGCTGGAGGACATCAGTATAACTTCATTATCAATTTTGTTGATATTTAATGTCCTCTATGGGTTTTTAATTTTTGAAATTGTCTTACTCTTGTTAGCCCAAGTAAATTATAAGAAATCTAAGGACAAGCTATCTTTGATGTCTTAAAACATCTAACACATACGCATTTGTGTAGAGAGTACCCCAGGAACTTAATACAAGGTTAGAAATTAATTTGAGTTTCTCATCACAAAAAGATTAATCACTATTAAACTTGTGAGCCCCTGCCATAGGTATGTTGAAGTGATTTGGAAATTCCTCCTTTTAAGATCTTTAAACAAAAGGAGAAAATTGTCTAGTTTAAATGGAGCACTGCCTGAAGGCAAGGGGTAGATTGGATGGCTTCAGGAGTTTCATTTCATCATCATAATCCTATGATTATCTCTCTCAGATCCCTGGGAGGGAGATGGAAGGTTGAAAGCCGTAAATCACCTGTGAGGACGCGTGCATCCGAGCCACACCCTCTCCTCCTCACCCCCGGGTTGCCCGCCAAGCCTGGCTGTGTGAAGATCTGTCTCCTAGACCCTGAACTTATTATTTATGACTCCTACCGTATGAGGGCTCAAAACAAAGCTAGAAACTACATAGTTTTTAAGATTATGATTTTTGAAACTAGTCAGATCCAAATTCTGGCTGTCCTTGGCAATTTATGTACTCCTTCTGAGCCTCCGTTTCTTGCTCCGCAGCATGTAAGCAATGGAAAGCTCTGACAATGGTTAAGAAGAGTAATGATACCACTAGCCATCTTATCCTGACTAGCACTACACTACTGGCTGCCCTAGTGCTCAGGCCTTCCAGCTTGAGCTGAGACCATGCCACTGCCTCTCTGAGGCCTCCAGACTGCAACTGACAGACCACGGCTCTTCTCATTTTATGATCTCACGAGCCAATCTCCCGTGATAAGTCTCTTTCTATATATCCTTCAGGTTCTGTGTCTCCGGAGAACTTTAATATGTCTATCCTCCAGGTCAGTTATAGGTAACATGAGAGATGGTACATCAAGATGACTACATGCTTGAAATATGAAAACATAGCGATGACTTGGAGATGTTCGGTCCCACTGATACCGAGCGGAAGAGAAGCTGGTTTCAAGATGGCAGGGACTTATCTTAGACATGTGGAGCCCAGCGTGAAACGAATTTCAGCATTTGTCGTGGCTAGGAGGGTGATGAGCAGAAGGCATGGGAATCTCGGAGTGACGGCAGAGCTACCGAGAAAGCGCTGGAAGTTCCTAGGAAAGAGTGACAGTCAGAACTGCAAGAAAGGGAAAACTCTGTAAGAAAAAAGGAGAGGAAAGAACACGCCCAGGAGCCACGTGGGCACAAGAAGACTACAGATGCAATGCAGGGGTACAGCCCTGGCCTGGAATGTGGAAGGGTCTCCCCAGCATCACACAAAAGAAAGAAAAGCAGACAGAAATTGAAAGAAAGAAGAATGAAGTAAGAAGCAGAGGAAGGAAGGAAGAGAAAGAAAAACAAAAGAAAGGAGAAAAGACCATTATGTCCAGATCCTGGAGAAATAATACTGAAGATGAGGAGGAGGGCAGAGTAGGAGACAAGTGGAGCCCCTGGTTCCCGACACTCAAATTGCAGCAGAGAAATCTGCCCAAATGAGACAGAACCCTGCAAATCATTTTTGGTTTTTTGTATCCCTTCAGAGTTCCTTTCTTTTCTTTTTTTTTCTTTTCTTTTCTTTTCTTTTCTTTTCTTTTCTTTTCTTTTCTTTTCTTTTTTCTTTCCACTATCTGTTCCGACAATCACTGCAGCTATGACCGGGGATCTTGGAGGAGAGAAGAGATAAAATGTAGACATTGAGCTCATGGAAAGTGACATCTGAAAGCAGCGACCATCTCTGGAGGTCCAGGGGCCTAAGACCCTCTCTTGTGCCAGGACCGCACCAGGCCCTGGCTCTGTAGATAAGCAGACAGAGGCCCCCTTCTCCACTGATCCTAAGACAAAGGATAGAGCAGAGGAAAGGGTGCCTGGGTCAGGAACAACAGTCTGGGGCTGCAGGAACTCCCGGTCTGAAACTTTGCTGAGTTGTCAGTGGATGCTGGGATAAACTGCAGCTCATTTCCAAAGAATGTGACTCTTGCCGGCACAAACAAGGCCGGACCCGGTGTCAGCTTCAGCTGGGGAAGGCACTTTCCCCAAGGCAGACTGGCAGGGTGCTCAGGGGCTCTGCCCCTTTCCCCTGCAGAGATCATCTGTTGGGACCAGGTGGGTGTCTCCCCATAAATCAATTTTCCAGGAGGGTGGCTGGGTCGGGGAAGGGGTAGCAAATGTTCTGGGCCATTCCCAAGTTCTGTTTCTTTGGTTTATTATTTTACTGTTTTAAATAGAGTGTTTGCCCACCTGCTTTGAGAAAGTAAATCCAGCCTGTTTTAAATGATCCCAGATTTAATCATATCCACTGCGTGTTCCCTCTTCTCTCCATACTCCTTCCATGGGTAAAGCAAGAGTTAGGAAAAAGTCACAGCAGCTTGGCTTTTTGCAGATAACCCCCGCCACCCCCACCCTGTCTCCACTACACAGTTTACAGGCACAGAAACTTTTATGTTCTGAATGTTTTCATACATGCAGCCAAGGAAAAATCTTCACAAATATTAATCATCTTCCATTTTTCTTAGACAGATGAAAATTCCTTATACTTTTGTCCGTGTAAACTCAAAATTATCCTCTTGCAAGTCGAGGTGGTGGCAGTTCCTGAACACAGTTATATTTTGCAGATAACAGGATTAGCTTGGATGTGGGTAATAAGTTGGTGAATCTCCCCCCGGCCATTTCTCAACACTGTGAGAGCACTAATCCCGTACGCTTTGATGTCTTCTAGTTTTTTCCATCAGGTGCGCCACGGACTATTTGTCCCGGGGCAGTCCGTTCTCTTATAAGATCTCATAGTGTCCTCATTAGCTGCGCCTATTACCCAGCCAGCCTGTTGAACCCAATTTATAGTTTATGTGATTAATTCCCAAAGTACAGTAAACCCTCGCTCTAAGGCTCTCTGTTATATGACTGCATCTCCTTTAAGGCAAACACAAGCTTTGGCTCTTCTGCTATATGACTGCATTGTATGTAATATGCTAATAATTTTACTCTCAACGACACATTAAACATCCTTCTGTACACTGTCTTTATAGCACACAGCTCATAAAGGAGAAGCTGCTTCATACTGGACTGTGAAGTGGTAGCTATCTGAGGGAGTCATTTGGTTATTTGCTTAAAAAAATTATTTTGGCTGATACGAGCATGCAGCACTGCTATCGGGTTGAACAGTAGATTGGCAAGCCACGTTGCTGTACAACTCTTTTATCTACTAAATTATAAGTTTGGAAAGGCTTCCAAGGTAATGTGGGTGCACAAGCCCATGGGCTCCTTTTCATATTTAGCATCCTAGCTCGGGCGATAAAAGGTTTAAGTGTGTGTGTGTGTGTGTGTGTGTGTGTGTGTGTGTGTGTGTAAGCATGTGTGTGTGCGTGAACATGTGCTGAGGAAAGCACATGCTCGTGCACATGCTCACGCGGCGCTGGAGGTCACTTCTGTCAGTCCTGTCAGGGTTTCATACAGTAGAAAGCATTATGGGGAAGTCACAACTGGGCTGTGGTTCCTATGTGGGGATACCCCCAGAGGCATTTAGCAGTGCAGAGGTGCTTTGGGGGTCTGGGGGGTGCTACTCGGGGTGCTCCTGGAATGAGCTCAGGAATGAGCTCAACATCCTACAGTTAGCCCTCTACAACAGCAATGAGCAGCGCCCGATGCTAATATTGCTAACACACCCTACCTACACTCTTGGAAGACAGGAAGGGAAGCAGAAGACTTTGTTTTTTCCTGTTTCTAAATCTGAGATGGCCTCAAAGTTGAGAAAGTGCGAAGAGACAGTTGATGTCTGGTGTCTATCCATTTGATTTTTAAAAAATCAGACCTTGTTTCTACAGTGAATTATTTAAGCATTTCTCTTTCATATCTGCCATCTCATTCAGAGCACAGCAGGCCCAATGTGTGGGTAGTCAGAGGAAACCATGAGGTACGATGCAGCTCGCCCACCTTTTTGCCTGTTGGCGGCTCTGAGAACATGTTTGTGTCAGCTGAGTCTTAAACAGGTGTGTCTTTGAAACTGTCTGTGGATTTGGTTTTCATGCCTTTATTCTATTTCTACTCTACCTCTGTTTACATTCCTGCTACTTGTCTTTGGTGTGAGAATGGAAAACCCTACAAGCTCGCTAATGTGTAGATACTTGTCTATCAATTAATAATCCCATAATCAGTATGGGATCATTTCCACAGGCCGTAGCTTCATTCATTCATACATAAGGTCAAGTTGTAGGAGGTTGATGGCGGCATGGAAAAAGGAAAGAGCGATTGTGTTCTGAAGGCCCTGGTATAGCTGCCATCATAGCAGGGTGGCCCAGTGTCTATGTCCCCGATCCCAGAAAAAATGAAAGCATATTATAACTATAACTACACAAAGCTACTCGAGAAATGCTGAAGTATTTAGTTTTTCTTCCAAAACAGGCTTATATAACAAATAGCTTCTATGTAGACTACTACATCTTAAACAAATATAATCTCTATTCTAGGGTCCTAGAAGAGGACTTTGGATTGATTGCTAACTCTATCTTGTGTATGGCTAAGGAGAGCTCTAGGCCGCCTCAGTGCCCAAGCCTCATGTTGCCTTAGGAATTGGAAATGTCTAACCACACGAGCATCTGTACAACTCAGGAGTGCTGTCATAAGGCCATACTACAGAGTTGACACAGAAACTTGGCGACATTTCCTTTAAATGGCAGAGTACCAACATTTTCCAGGAATCTGACAGAGTGGATCTTCCCCCAGGAATCTGAGATGACGGTCTCCTGCTTGGGAACAGTAGCATCCAGAGAAGCCAGTGAAGCTGTCATCAGAGACAGTGCTGTCTTGTCCTGTGTCATTCCTTATACCCTGGCTGTTAGTTTACAGGTGATAAAGGTGGAGTCCTTCACAGGAATGGAGGAAGAGTCATCCATAAAGCACACTGGATATATTTTTCATGGAACTTCCCAGACGGCACTGCAGTACATTTGAGGTAGATGCCTTTCACTTCTCGACTTCTCTGACTTCTCAGGGCTAAGCAGAGAGTTGTCACTGGCTATACAAATCCGGTGGGCAGTAGAATGTCCTTAGGCAGAATCTGACTCTAAGTAAGCGATGCTGTGTATTTTTGTTCCATTTAAAAAAATATACTCAGTTCTTGACATCCCTCATAAATAAGAAATGAAGATCACCTCAAGAAATTGAAATTCAAAAATGTCTTGCAATTAATGACATAAATAAGACATTTTAAATATTAAAACCAGCTTACATTTTCCAAGCATGGCATCATGAGAGGTAATATTGCCAGCTATATCCCAGGACTCATGCTAAGCATTCTGAACATTTCATTTCTGCAAGAAACAGATGGAGTAAGCTACTACTATTATCACCTATTTTACAGATGAGTAAAATGAAGCTCACAGTGGCTATGTGACTTACTTAAATATGCACAATCAAAAATAGTCACAGGATTTGAACTTGAGTTTTTCTGATATCAGAAGCTGGGCCCTTCAGAGCTCCATTTCACAATATATTGAGGGATCCTAGAGGAAGGTAATTTGGGGTGAATGTAAGCAGTCTCAATATTATCTGTTGCTGAAGCACTCTGGAATGAAATCTTTTGACTTTAGCATTTCAAGTGTATTTTTAGCTCCAAACTGGAAGTTGGCACAGATAAAAGTGGAGTATATCTTAGGAAACGAATAGAAAGTAGAATTTTCCTGTGTTCTAGTTCATCGCCCAAGGAAAATTGGGGGTGCGAATGACCCGCGACAATTCAGCATTGTGAAACATCCGCCATCTTTGCAGAGTCAAGTTTTTTCTCTTCTCCTTGGGGTGTAGTGGGCTATACAGATCAACGTTAGAGTCCGGGAGCAACAACCCTGACCTGGCATTGGATAACCTAGAAGAAAGTCTGTGATATCAATAGATAACAAGGCTGTATCTGCTCTTTTATCTTTGACCATCCTCATCAGGGCTTCTCAACACTCCAAACTGCATGAGTGATTTAATTGCTCTGAGATTTTTATGTGCTCTATAAAGCTGTCTAAGCACAAACAGGTTGGATATGCATAGAGTACTCTGGGGTTAGAAGGCTCACAGAGTAAGGGGAAATCCATAGAACAAAGACGGTGTTATGGGGCATCTGCTGTGGGCCACAGACACGGGAGGTGACGGGAGAGCAGCTGCTGAGGTCAGGTGAACTCTCCTAATGTTGAACTCCACGGGGACTTGGATTCCCCAGACATCTGCTAGACTAAAGACCCATGAAGGATCAAAGGAGTTACTGAATTGGAGAAATGTGACTTTCTGTTACCAACCATAGCTAATGACATTGAAGGAGAAAGTGTGTTAGATCTCCGGGTTATGGACAGGTATGATTTTATTGAAAATAAAGCAACAAGAAACAGGCTTAATACTATTGCCCATGTGATGATATGTAAGTACGAGCACAAAAATGAAAAAAAAAAAACCTGAATACAATGATTACAGGAGAATTAAGCTGAGGGAGCATATAAAGAAAACAAACGAGTACAAGTTTCAATATTAAAACTCATGAATGGTAGGGAACCAAAGCAGTCTGGGGGACGATTGTAATTGCATCTCTGGATTGCAGTCCCTAAGAAGGATGGAGAAACAGACAAGCCCTCACTGAGGCTCTGTGTAGGCTTGGCGTGGGCGACACAGACTGGCCAGAAAGTGCCACATCAGTTACAGCCGTCAGGGCTGTGGAGATAAGAACAGTGAGACTTCTGGGATCAATCAATGATAACACGAGGGTTAAAGTGAAGAGGGGATTTTGTAGAGATATAGGAGGCAAATGGAAGTGATCAGAGAGGAGGTTGTCCAGAGTGTGTCACTGAAGTGAGGGGTGTGCTCAGGAGTCACGGTTCAGATTGTAATCCCTGTTCTTTGTGAGATACGAAGGCAATGGCTTGACTTCTTGGCTTCTGAAGTCGCCTCATTAGTGAGAGGAACAGGAACCAGCTTTCAAGAAACTAAATAGAAATGTATCAACTGTTGAGATTTCAAAGCTTCCTGACAAATTTCATCTTCTCCCAATGTCATCAAAGCTCCTAATTGTTGTCTGTATTCAATAGTAAAGTCAAAATATGCCTAGTAAAGATATTTATCACAAACACACAGGACACCTGTGAAGTGGAAGAAATAGGTGGAAATGGGTGATGGAGAAGCCAGATGCCCAGACTACACCCAGTCCCCGAGCTTATCTCAAGAGAGACACAAAGATTGTGATTCCAACTGTGTCACCTCTTGTCAGTAACCAAGACTGGCAAAACAGTATCTGGAGAGCTGGCTGTTCTTATCGCTTCATTGTAAAGATAGTAGTTGTCAAAGGAAATCATTGATTTCAAGAGAGAGAGAGAGAGAGAGAGAGAGAGAGAGAGAGAGAGAGAAGAAATAGCTCATTTTCAATTTTTTCCCCATTGAGACTCAGAGCTGTCACTTCAGTGGTAAAGGGGGAGTCTTACATCTTTATAGAATATAAGATAGTCTGCCGGGAAGGGGCCTCAAAAGTAAAATAAATCATTCCTCCTCTTTATCCGATAAAATATTTGAGGACCAAAGAAGATGTTCACGTCATTTAGCTCATTAGTATCAAATACAGGTGACTCGCCATCAAAGAGGTGCTGCTGGCCGTGAGAGGATGTGGCCTACCAGCCACAGACGCTTTTCGTCCCCAGCCTTGGCGCACAGCCTTCTCCCCTCTCCCTGTTCCTCTCACATCTCCCTCTCTTACTCTTATGTTTTGGATGAGAAAATGATACTTGTGGCACCTCACACAGGAGAGTGGGAACTTTACTCCTTCTTCCTTTGTTTCTAAATAAATGCATCTTACTTTACACCTTGAGAAAAAAAATAACACTTATCCAAAATCGTTTGAATTTTCAAGAAATTAAAACACACAACGTAAACTAGTCTTCCATGATCCTCTGTGTGGGACACTACGGTTCTCTATCTCGATTTAGGGAATAAACATGTGACAGATGGATGTTTATTATTCTTTTTAGCCCTTTTTGCACACATGTATTTGAATCCATTGAACATAGCTAGCATTAGGCTGCCTGTCTATAAGATTAAAGGTGTAACTGAGCCTTTAACCACAGCTACTTAGGAGCTTGAGGCAGGAGGATGGAAAGTTCAAGGCTATCCTAGGCAACTTAACAATTTCCTATCTCAAAATAAAAACAAAACATGAGCTGAGAATGTCACTCAGTAGCCAAGCACTTGTCTAACTCATGTGTTATTATGGGTTCGAATCCTTTGGCTTCGTAGAGCATGTGCAGTTCTCCACTGGCCTGTGCTTTCAACCATGTTTGGATACCTGTGTTGATATAGCATGGACCAAGTTCATCTATTTCTGCTGTTGTGTGGTATTTTATTATACTACACAAATGTATCCCATTTTGGTAATCTGTTTCTTAAATTGTGGGCATACAAATTGTTAGCTTTTCTATTAAAATAACTTTTTATTGAGAACCCTGGTGTTTGTCTCTCTGGGTACATGTGCTGATGACTCTCAACGTTGGGTACTAAGAAATTGAATTGCTAGGTCACAGGAAACGCATGCTGTCCATTAGTGTGTCCCGACAATGTGGCTTTACTCTAGCTGTACTAATTTGCACTACCATAAGCAGGATATTAAAACATCAATTATTTTACATCTCCAACACCTTATACTGCAAACCATTTTAATTTTTCCACATGGGTTGATGAAAGTAGTATTATTGTTTTAATCGGTGCCACAGAAATTGAGACTCATTCATATGCTCATAAGCTGGTTTTAGTTCCTGCTCATAAAGTTTGCCCATATTTACACTAAAATATTTGTTCTTATTTCCCTGTTGACTTATAGAGACATCTCTGCACTGTGCATACTGTAGATTGGTTAGGAATGTTGAAGAAATTGTTTTGTCTCCTCATCTGTTATAGTATTTGATGGTATTCAGAAGTTTTTATTGTTGATTTGCTCAGTCAGTGATTATCTTGTGTACAAATCTTGATCTTTGATAAGAAAATATATGTTAAGACTATAACAGTAAGAAGTTTTTTCTTAATCTTTTAACATTTTTAAGTTTTTTGGAATTGTCCTCATGTAGGTGATAAAATAAGAATGTAGTTTTTATAAGGGTATCCAACTTTTTAATATCAATTTAATTTCTTTTGATACCATTCCATTCCCAGGGGCAATCATCGCTTAGATTTCTATCATCAAACATTGGTTTATCTGTTCTTAGACTCCCTATAAATACACCATGCGTTTTTTTGTATCTGGCTTATTTCATTCATGTGATGTTTTTGTGTTTCTTGTCTTGACCTCAATTTCCACAACTTTGCTGAATTCTCCTGTCAGTGCTGATAGTTTTCAAGAATGCACTGATGTGCTCCTTAGCTAAGTGGCCTGATTAAAGAAAACAAAATGTACAAAACTCACAAAACAAACCAAGTTTCATTCTTTCCCCTACAGCCCCTCAAATTAATATAAGTAGTACACGTATCATATGTAACTACATAAGTAGACCTCAAGGTCTGATTAGTGAGGATGTCACCCTGCCCTGCTCTCAGCTCGAATGAAGATGTTTCTGGTATTCTACTTCACTTCTAAGAAGGATACAGTACTTACCTCACGACTTTAAATGACGCTCCTTCTCAGGGTAGAAAAATCCTATCTTGTTAATCGCTTCTGTTCATTTGGGTTTATTTTGTACTTTTTGAATTTATTGATTTAAAATTAGTTATTATTTTATAGGCTTTTCAGTTTCTCAGTAAATACTTTCAAGGCTACAGTTGCTTCTGAATAGTGCGTCAGCTGCACCACGGGTGTCTCAATGTATACATGTGCACTGCAGTTTTATGATGATTCCACTCTATAATTTCTAAAATATTTATTTTCAATGTTATCATCTGTGGATAACTTGGAAGCATTTGTTTTCATGAAGCTCTGGGGCTCAGGTTCCACAGCACTTGGAACATGATTTTGTTTGCCTTCTCGTCTTTCATGGTCATCAGTGACTGTAACCTGTGTCTGCTTTTTTTCCCTTTGAGACTTGAACTTCTCATGTTCAAGCACATGTTCTGTACTTTGCATTAAAATTTCCATGTGTGCTACAGAAGAATGCATGATGCGTGTCTACTTAATAATAGAACAAAGCTGGGCTGGGTAATGAGCACCTATAATTCCAACACTTTAGTAGGCTGAGGCAAGGAGGCCACATCGAACCCAGCCTGGACAACTTAGTGACTTAGTGAGAACCTAACTCAAAATAAATAAATAAATAAATAAATAAATAAATAAAAATAAAAGTGTGGGGTGGGGCTCAGTGTAAAGGCCCTGTGTTCAATCCCAGTGTATAATATATGTATGTATGTATGTATGTATGTATGTATGTATGTATGTCTTCTGATTGCTTACTTCTGATTCTACTACAGAGAAATAGAAAAGCATATTTTAAAATGTTTTCACTTCAAACCCATCAGGGTGACTATAATAAAAAGGTCATTGACAAAGTGTGGAAAAATTAGAAATCTCTGTATTTTTGGTGTAAATGTAAAATAGTGAAGTCACTTTGGAAATGTAAGCAGTTTATTAAAATATTAACTATAGAGTTAGTGCCTGTATGGCATGGTAACTATATCAATAGTTGCCTATTTTAGTTTAGTTTCTTTCAAAAGGCAGAATTTATATAAATTATAGCAAAAAGGATCTATTCAGAAGGCTTATAAATCCAAAGACAGAGATAGTCCAAGAAGGTGGTCTGCACATGAGAGAGCTGGAATGACCAATGGCTGCCCAGACACAAAGTAGAACCCCCATCTGGGACTGCAGGACAGCTGGGGAGCGTCTGCTGTGGATCTCAGTTGTTTAAAGAACAATGGTGAAGACTGGAGCCTGAAGATCAGGACTGAAGATCAGTGATGGGCAGACAGGTGCGAGTTGAGACTGGAGTGAATCTGTAGTAAAGATCTGTGGTGTGTAGCAAGTCAGTGTCTGTAGACAGTTGCAAAGGTGAAAGCTGTCTCAGAGGGAGAAGCTCTAATAATCTTCTTTCTTCTTTCCTTTGTTACTGTTGGAGTTCCAGTTGGGCCTCCCATATCTGGGTGGGTGCTCTTGCCTCATTCGCCGGTCCACAAATCACTCACACTGTAATCCAGGCTGGCTCTCAATTCCCAATCTAGGCGTGATTTCCAAACTCTACTTCAGGCATGGTTCCTGATTCCCTCAAGTTGAAATAATCTCTCCAATAGTCACACTGCCCCCAAAGGCTAAAAACACATGGTCACACAAAAACTTGCCCAGAAGTGTTCAGAGTCACATGTGTATCATGTCCCCTAAGAAGAGGGGTGTAGATGTCCACCAGCACCAGCTGAGGGACAGATCTGTACATCGGACAGTGGAATGCGGCTCTGCCTCAGAAAGAGTCAAATACCGCAATATGCGTGGACTTTGAGATGACCGCGCTAAGTGAGGAAAGCACGCACACACGTTGTGTCATTCCGTCATCACTGCCATTATTATCGCAATACTGAATACTGGGGATTGAGCCTGTGGCCTTCCCACTGAGCTGTGCTGAGCTATGAGCTACATCCTCATTCTTTTTTCTTTTTATCTATTTATTTTTTGAGACAGAATCTCACTAAGTCACAAAGTTGCACAAGCCAAGCTTGAATTTGCCATCGGCCTGGCTCAGCCTCCCAGAACGCTGGGACGACAGGCCTTTTGTCATCAGGCCCAGCTGTTCTTCTATTTATTGTAAAATTCTCAGAATAGGCAAGTCCATAGAGACTGAAACAGATTAGACAGTGTCATGGATTAAGTTGATACAATGTGCAGAGTAACTCTTAATGGTTACAAAGCTTCTTCTTGGATGAAATGATCTGAATTTAGATTGTGATGTTATATAACCTGATGAATATTTTAAACTTACTCAACTACACGTTTAAAGTGATGAATTCTATGATGTATGAATTTTATTTCAATTAAGAAGTCAATATAAGTTAGAATTTTTTTTCAGATTTCTGAGTGGAATATCTGGCCACCTAGGAAAATTTGCCATTCTATCTATTCTTGTATATATATATATATATATATATATATATATATATATATATATATATTTGAGTGACTATTGACTCAGGATATCAATTGTTTTGTGCACATATATGAAGTGGAAAAGTTACAACACGGCTCTTCTTATCTGTTATTGCAACACATTAAATTAAAATAAACATTAGTTAATTAAAAATACTCCAATAAATTCTTGTTCCAGTTCACAACATTAGAAAAGGGAAAAGAATCATATTCTAGTTCTTAAATTTTATGTACAAATGAACCTTCACACTACAGCATAAAAGCAGCAAGCATCAGTCTTGTTAGCTGTAAAAGGAAAGAAGTGTCCATGAGCCGTAGTATCTCAGTAAATGCTGATATTTAATAATGAATAATTGATTTTTCTCACTCTTCCTCTTTCTCCATACAAATAGTTTATGTAAACTTTTCATGAACATAAAATTATAAAAACGGCCTAGGGAAACACAAAGAATGTCTTACTAAAATTTTTATGGCATCTCTTTTGAGAGACAGTAAACACCTCCATGCCATTCCCAGCCCATCCACAGGTGCTTTCATGCCACCGGAGGGCCGCTGGTACTAAGCTGTGGGATCTGTGAGTCTGCAACTTGATTGCTCAGTGTGCTTCATTCCTGCAGGGCTCTGGGAACGGGGTCCTTCACTGTCCAGCAGGCCTCCTATCACACCTCTGTATCCTCTTTTTTGGAATCCATAAGATTTTTTTTTTCTCTCCTTCAGGGCTTCCTTTTTCCTCAAAGTTTATTTTCTTTGTCGGGCAATGGATTCAAGGAAAAAAGCACGAGAGTTGTGCCAGACATTTTTCACGAAGTAGAAATAAAACAAACAAATATGTCTGCTTAAGGGAGAAATTACAAAAGATTGAAAGAGTTTGTGATGACAGAAGTCAAGGCTTACTATAGGCAAGGTTCTAGAAGCGATGAAGAAGGAGAGGGCTAAGAGGCAGCGGGTTCCCAAGTGGGGCTTTGAGGTCCCGTGTAGGTAAGGCCCAGGTGGGAGCCAGTGGCAGATTGCATCCAACCTCGGAGAAGAGTTTACAAAAGGACAAAAACACCTCACATTTTTTTTCAACTCGGTATGAAAGCAGAAAAAAATGCTTACAAGATGATTGAGTCTTTGGACAGATGACCCAAAGAAAGTCTCTCAGTTTCCTCCTGTCTGCGCAGCCAGCTTTTTTTTTTTTTTTTTTTTTTTTTTTGAGGCACTTAGGAACATTAAGAAGCAAATGTCAAAGTTGCAATGTGAAGATTTTCCAAGTATGGCAGAGTAGAATCTAAGCCTGTTGTAAGCTCAGAAGCAAGACAGGATATGAAGGGACCTGTGTAGAACAATGAGGGAGAACAGTGTAGAAAATGATCCCACAGAAAGAGCAAGGCACAGGGACCGTGTTGCAGTGTTCCCAGGGAGGCAGAGGGCCCACGGAGCTAGCTGGCCCTTTGAACAGTTTCTGAGATTTAGATGACTGAAGCACAGGACAGAAGGGAGTTCTCTTGACTCACCAGAATTGGTTTCCTGTCGGTGTGAGCCTGAAATAGAAGTTAATGTGAAATATAGAAATAAAGACATTGAAAAGTGTCACTGGTCCTACATACTGTTAATGTGTGATAATCTGTGAAAAAAATGACATAGTTACAAAATATGGTGCTGAAACTTAAAACACTGAAATAATGCAGACTGTGAAGTGCAAAAGACCTTGATTGTTAAGTCAACTAGTTTTTTAAATACATAAAGTTTTTCGGAGGAAATGTACTTTAAAATATTTCTTGCATTATATAGAAAATATTTTATGGAAAGAGTTATCTGACAATCTTATGTGGGTTTTTGGAAACATTTGTTCTCAAGAATTTTTTCTTACACACACACACACACACACACACACACACACACACACACACACACACACAGAGAGAGAGAGAGAGAGAGTACAGTAACCATGATGTTTTAATTTTAACTTCCTATTTCTAAAAAATAAGTCTTTACTGTGCCAATTGTGTTTTTTTTTTCCCCAACCATTGCACTACTCAAGAATACTACTCTCAACTGGAAGAAATTTAACTCCATATATGCCAAGTGTAGGATGGGTGGGCCCACTTTTTCAACCTGGATTACAACAAACACTAACTAACATTAACTGCACGATTGAAAATTTACCCAAAATACTCAGTTGCTGGGCCATGACAAATAACTGATATATTGTTATGAAATTTAATTCTTTTTTGTTTTCTAGTGAATTGGTCATTTTGTATATTTATCTCTAGACTTCAATTTGAAAATAAAGTGAGTTGGTACACAAAGGTTAGAAGTAAAAATGAACGTTCAACTCAAATTTACAGTATCATTTTAACAACAGAACTCAGCATTTATAATAATGAAACAACAAGGAATATTTTTGAGGTTAGAATGGCAGAAGAAAGAAAATCATATGTGAATTATTATGATATGCTAGTCATTGAATCTATTAAATCCACTTGCCCTTAAGACTTCTTGCTGTTGTGGAAGGCATTTCACAAGGTTGTAATTATGTTGTAGTTTTTTTCTCTTTGCATTTAGGCTGCAGCTTTATTAAATTATTCATTATAATATACCAACTTTAAACCCAAATAGTGTATAAATGCAAGATCATGTAACTTCAGTAGAGTATTAGAGCCTTAGGAACTAAGCAAATGTATGCATTCCATTCTGCTATCATATTCTGATTCTTCACTTGTGTTCTCCACAGCTTTAGCTGCCCCTACTGCCACAGATGAAGTACTCTGTGGTCTTGCCAGTATAATTGCATGCTTTTTTTAAGACATGATAACTAGATATCTGAAAGCCATGGATGAATTTTTGACACCTGCATATCACATTTCTGCAATGAGAAGGAGCACCTGGATTCATTAATGGGGAGACTCAATTTATGAAAGATTTCAAGAAAAAAAAAAACATTTCAGGGAAGAAAATAATAAAACTCAGTGTATCCGGACACAGTGTTGTTATAATCAGAAGGTAGATGGTATTACCACATTTTCCAAATCCTTTGACATGTAAGAGTTTGTTGGAAGAGGAAGCATCATTTCTACTCAAAATTTGCATTGAGATAACATTTCTGCCAAATTGACCTGTTATATCATATGCTCATTTCTGTGTGTCTACTTATCTATAACAGGCTCCAGATAAATTTCGGTCAGCCCCAACTCTAATAAATTCATTTTAGTGCACACAATGTGTAAGTTTTGCTTCCTTTAGAGGAGAGAGATGGACTCTTTTTTGAATTCCTTTTTTTTTCTCATCAACCATCACAAAATCTGATTATAACAGGTGAATATAAAGGCTCATCAATGAAGGCAGGAAAAGAGTGTAGATATCTTCATCCATAATTTACATAAGAAAAAGACACTTGGTAAGAAGGCATCTAAGTGACAGAGCTACAGAATGTCTCCCCATGGACTCAAAAGGTTGAGATTCTAATCAAAAGCTGTTTAATATATCTAGGGAAAGGAGGAACACCCCAACAATGGAAAGGGGGTCACGGGAAGATCAGAAATATTGAAGACACATTAGAAGAGAAGGAAAACAGCAGCCCAGAAAGCAGCCCCAGGCCAACTTTGAATGGCTTTGAGCCACCAGCATCTGTAGATGGAAAAAAGCCCCAAACCTGGAACTTCAGACTGAAGTAAGCATGTATCTGGGAGAAATGGAAACTGACAACAGCGGGTATCTCTGGCCTTCAGAAATGAGCCCAGGGGAAGTGTAAACTGCAAATGCACTGTGAGCTTCCCCTAGAAAAGGCCCCCTGGATCCTAGTCCAGCTTGGGAGAAGCAATGCTTGACACCCATAACAGGCACTGATATAGGCAGGAAACATTAAAGAAAAAAGAAAAGAGCCTGAGCCTGAACTGTTTAGAGTAAAATAAGGCAAGAAGGCTGGATGGCACACCAGGGACCCTATTAAACAAGGAATTGGCACAAGAGACAGTTGAGAAGAGGTAAGAAAGGCCACAGACCTCCTGAATGCCTTGGGTGGGAGCAGAAGCAACTTCGAGGGTGAAGAACCACACCACTGGGGGAAGGAAGCCAAGAGAGCTTTGCTAAGGGATCTGGGTGTGATCAAGACACTTCAGAGGCCAATGGACTGTTAGATCCCTGCTCATTGTGTACTCCTAAAACATTAAAACATAGCTCAGAGGAATTTTGGCTCCCCCGCCCCCATACCCTGTCACAGAAAACTCTTGGCTAGGCCTTTAAAGTAAATTCCCTCAACAACAGAAACACAGGAAGACAATAAACACAGAAAAGCCTGAGACCCCAGAAACCATTGTCATGGGCCCTGGAATATGGGAACTCATAGGGAAGGAAGTAAAAAAGCAAATAAATGAGTTCAGAGAAGATATTCTTAAAGAAATGCATGCAACGGTCAATAGACTTAAAGAGGAACTTACTAAACTAATAGTGGTCCTGATAGATACAAAGCTTACTGAGTGTAAGAACCCACAAAAGAAAAGTTGGCTGAGGCAAGCTATTGAAACAACCTTTTGATAGAGAAGTGGAGATTTTCAAAAGAAATCTAGCTGAAATTCAGGATATGAATAATTCATTTGAAAGCAAGGGAAGTCAACTTGAACATTGTGAGGATAGAATTTCAGACCTTGAAGATAAGGCTGAGGAAACAGATGCTATAATTAGGCATGACTCCAAAATTAGAAATGAGCAAAGTACCTGGATACAACAGCTGATGGATATTTCAAAGAAAGACAATCCCAGAATTAAGGGAGTGAGAGAAACAGCAGAAGGCAGCACCAAAGGTATAAAGAATTTAATCACTGAAATCATGCAAGAAACTTTACTAAATCTGGGAAAAGAAAATATTCAGGTACAAGAAGCTTACCAAATAACCACATCCAGCAAAGAAACTCACCACAACATAACATAATCAAACCCTCAGAAATCTAACATAAAGAGAGAATATTAAAAGAAGCAAGAGAAAAAGAGACATTATTTTACAAAGGCAATCCCTTTACTGCTGATTTCTCAATGCAAACTTTAAAGATCAGGAGAGCCTGGAGGAAAATCATCTAGCTTTAAAAGACAGCAAGTGTCAACCCAGGCTTTTGTATTCAACAAAATCATCCCTGAAAATTGAAGGGGAAGCAAAAAAATTTTCATGACCAAGAATCCCTAAAGAAGGGCTGGAGGAATGACTCAGCGGTTAAAGTGCTTGAGCAAACACTAAGCCAAGCGCTAAGTACCCGAGTTCGATTCCCCAGCACCACATAAACTGGGCATCGTGGTGCACGCCTGTAATCCTAGCACTCGGGAGGCTGAGACAGGAGGATTGCCGTGAGTCCAAGGCCAACCTGGGCTCTGAAGTGAATTCAGGACCAGCCTGGACCACAGAGCAAGACCCTTTCTCAAAAAAAAGAAAAAAAAAAGAATTCCCTAACGAAATTTGTGACCATTAGCCCAGCATTGCAGAAAATACTTAATGGAGTCTTAGAGAGAGACAGAGACACAAGCAGCGCCAAAGAACAAAGAGGAAAAGAAACACTTGGAAACAAAGTGAAACTAAGAGAAAACTAAGAGAAAAAGCAAAGAACCAACACCAGAAAAACAGGACAATGACAGGATTCAACAAAACTCTTCCAATAATTACTCTCAATACTAATAATCTTAACTCATCAATCACTAGCAGGATGGATTAAAAAATGAAGCCAACCATTTGTTATCTGCAAGAGACACACTTCACCCACAAAGAAGCACACAGACTGAAGGTAAAATGTTGGATTCACCAACAAAAGCCCAGGACCTGATGAATTCACTGCAGAATTTTATCAGAAGTTTTAGAAAGATTTAGTGCCAGTGCTCCTTAAACTCTTCCATGAAATTGAAGGGAAAGAACACTGCCCAACTCCTTTCTGGAAGCAGGCATCATCTTTACTCCCAAACTGGATAAAGATCCAGGAAAGAGAGAAAACTACAGGCCAATTTCTTTAATGAATATAGATGCAAAAATCCTCAGTAAGATACTTGCAAACAGAATACAACAAATTACTAAAAAGATCACACACCACAACTAAGTTGGTTTCATCTAAGAATGCAAGGCTGGTTCAACATAAGCAAATAAATTATTGTAATACGCCAAATCAACAAAATCAAGGACAGAAACCTTGCTTGTCATTCAACAGACACAGAAAGAGCCCTTGACAAAACATAAATGCTTCTTGACTGAAACTCTGATCAAAATAGAGCAAAAGCAATTGATGACAATCCTATAGCCAACACCATCCAAAATGGAGAAAACCTGAAAGCATTTTTTCTCATATCAGGAACAAGACAAAGGTGCCCACTGTCACCACTCCAGTTTAACATGGTGCTCAGAACCTTAGCTAGAGCAGTCATGCAAGAGATCGAAATACATGGAATATGCATAGGAAAAGAAGAAGTCAAAGTATCCTTATTTGTGGATGACATGACCCACCCATTACATAGAGGATCCCAAAAACTCTACCAGAGACTCTTAGACCTAATAAATTTGGACAAGTTGCAGGGTATAAAATCAATACACAAAAATCAGTAGCATTCCTGTACAACAACAATGAAACCACAAAAAAGAGATAGAAAAACAATCCTATTTCGAGTCACCTCGAAGAAAATTAAACACTGGGGTTGAAGGAATGGCACAGCAGTGAAAAGCTCTTGCTTTGAAAGTGAAATGGCCTGAGTTTGATTCACCAGCACCACATACAGTCAGACATGGTGGCACATGTCTGTAGTCCCAGCACTCAGGAGGCTGAGGCAGGAGAATTGCTATGAACTCCTAACCTGTGAGTTTAGGACCAGCCTTGGCTACAGAGCAAGAACTTGTCTACAAAATAAAACCAAAAAAAAAAAAAAAAGGAAAAAAAAGGGAAATTAAATACCTAGGAAGCTAACATAGCAAGTGAAGGACCTCTATACTGAGAACTATCCTACTCTGAAAAAAGAAAGACCCTAAAATTCATGTGGAACCACAGAGGCCCAGAATAGCCAAAGCAATACAAAGCAACAAAGCACAAGAAGAAACGGTCTTAATACCAGATGCTAAATTATATTACACAGCAACAGTGAAAAAATGATATTGGCACAGGTGAATCAAGGCAGTAGAACTGAGGATGCCCAAACATCCCCGAGTACCTTCAGCCATCTGATGTTCTACAAAGAGGCCAAAGTTATACGCTGGAGTAAGGATAGTTACTGTAACAAATGATGCTGGGAAAGCTGGCGAATGGCATGAAGAAGAATGAAACTAGATCCATAATTTTCACCATGCACCAAAATCAAATCAAAATGGGTCAAAGATTTAGACATTAAAATGGAAACACTGAACTTATTGGAAGAAAATGTAGACAAAACCCTTGAAGACAAAGGTGTATGCAAAGACCTTCTCAATAAAACACCCAAAGCGCAAGAGATACCACCAGCAATCAACAAATGGGAAATTTAAAAATCTTCTTTCTGAAATTAAAAAGCTTTTGCACAGCAATGGAAACAATCAATGGAGTGGTGAGAGCACCCAAAGAATGGGGAAGTATACTTTTCAGCTACTCCTCAGCCAGAGGACTATTATCAAGAATATACAAAGTTCTGAAAAAATCAAACCCTCTAAAATAAGCAATCTGATCGAAAATGGGAATCTGAAATGAACAAGCACCTCTCAGAAGAAGAATCCCAAATGGCTAATGAATACGTACAAAAATGTTCAACATCTTTGGCCATCAGAAAAATGCAAACTAAAACAACACTGAGGTTCCATTTAATGCCAGTAAGAATGGTTGTTATTAAAAACTCACAAAGCAACAAATTCTGGTGAGGATGTGGGGTAAAAGAAACCCTCCTACATTGGTGGTGCTACTGTAAACTGGTACAACCACTATGAAAAGCAGCGAGGAGATTCTTCAGAAAACTGAATACTGATATTCCACTTGACCTAGTTATACCTCTTCTGGGTATCTTCCCAAAAGAGTTAAAGTCATCATACTATACTGGTACATGCATACCCACTTTATAGCAGCACAATTTATAATAGCCAAATCTTGGAAGAAGTCAATATGCCCAAGTACAGATATGCCCAAGTACAGATGCCTGGATAAAGAAGATGTGAATATATATATATTTGTTCTGCCATTAAGAATGATGAATTTGGATCGTTTGAAGGAAAATGCATATTGAGACCATTACGCTCAGCAAAATGAATCAGATGGGTTTCTCCAATATAAGAGAATAGAACCATAGAAAAGGTAAGAGATACAGAAGAAAGTAACAAGATGGATGTTGTGGAGAGGAAAAAGCAGGGGGTGACTGGGTGGGAAGGGGAAAGAGAGGTGATATGTAAATAATAAATAAAATTTTTAAAAACTCTAAAAAACAAAAAATTAACTTTATCACATCTTAAAGAAAGAAATCTACACATTATAGAAATGTATGCATAAATAAATACATTCTCGTGTGAAAGAATTAGAATAACAATAAAAAACCCTAAATGCTGGCTATATTCAGACAAGGTTGTAGCGAGAATAGGACCAAAGGAAATTGCAGAGCGAGTGTCCTGAGAGTTGCCTAAGGTGTCGATATTTAGGACCGTTGACTAAACAAGGATGCATTTGCTTAGCATACCAGGTATGCAAGGAGGAGCTGATATTTCAATATGAAATTTTATGAGCAAAACTCATATCACCAGAATTGGGGGCCACCACCCACTTGTGGGGAGGCTCAAGTGAAGCTCCTTGGGACTCAGGCGGCAAACTGACTGATGTGGAACAAAGCCATTTCCTCAGAAAAGCCGAATTTTTAATTGTGAAGTGTGGAAGGCACAGCACATGAAGGTACGCGTTGAGGTTTCCAGTTCCTTCTCCATCACTGTAAAGTGATAACCTCAACAGAAAATCTAATGACTTTATGAAAAGCTACATAAAGAAATTTTTAGACTATTTAGAATTTTTTTAAAAAAATCAGGGATCAGTTAATTAATTGCGGTACTGGAGATTTAACTCACCCTGAGCTACATCCACAAACTTTTGTTTTTGGGTTTTTTGTTTTTCTGTAGTCCAGGCTGGTCCTGAACTCACTATGTACCCCAGGCTGGCCTCAAACTCAGGCAATACTCCTGCTGTGGTTAAAGGCACGTGCCACCACATCTGGTTTATGTTATGTGGTGCTGGGGAATTGAATTCAGGGCCTTGAGTTTTCTAGGAAAATCCTTTACCGCCAAGCTATAACCCCAGCCCCCACCCCCACCCCAACCCACCCCTCCTTTAAATTTTGAGATAGCATCTTTCTAAGTCACAAAGTTGCCCAGCTTGGGATAAAACTTGGGATCATCTTTCCTCAGCCTCCCAGAATGCTAGGATTATAGGTATGTGCCAGCACGCCCAGCTAAAGGATTTTTAAATTGATTTTCTCATACTCACAATGGTACATTTTATATGAATGATCAAACACACAGGTGTGTATAGCTGATTATGGTGAGCCTAGATGTTCATACCACAAAGGGAGACATGGGAATGAGCAGCAATGCGAATTCTTCACTGGTAGTATATGTGAAATTATTTCACCCTTATCATAGATCGATTTTGTTTAAAAGGAAGTCCTCACAGTGATTTCTTTTTTTCTTTTTGTGTCTTAGTTACTTTTTTTGTCACTGTGACTCAATCAATACCCAGCATCTGCAACTTAGGGAGGAAAGATTATTGCAGCTCACAGTTTTAGAAGGTCTCAATCTGTTCATGGATGGGCAGCTGGAAAATGGTGGAATCACATGGTGAGGCTGCCGTTAGAGTTGGTGGTCTGAGAGAGCCAGATCCTCACTACAACATGGTGAGCAGGTGAGACAAGTCTGGGAGGAAGGGCAGAACCAGTATACACCTCTCCAGGTCAGGTCTCAAGCACCCACACCTACCAGCCAGTCCCCACCTTACAACCCTACATAGCATTCATAGGGACAGGAGGCTTTTGGGGGGTACTTCAGATCCAAACCATGACAAATGGGTAAGCAGTCTTTGTACATATTTGTGGGGTACAGTTTGACAGATTGTTGCATACATAAAATGTATAATGGTTAAATTTGAGTAATTAGCGTTTCTACCTCCTTGAACACTTACCATTTGTGTGTTTGGAAACATTCAGACATATCATATATTGTTATAGACTACAATAAATAGGGGTTTTGTAATTGCTATGTACATACTACTGTTACATCAAATTATTTCCTTTTTTAAATTAGGTTTTCATATCGTTTACCTAGCCTCTTTCCATCCCCCTTCCTTTTTTCTCTCTAGTTCTACTGAGAACTTTTCCCATCTCTTTTTCCATGACAGAAACTTTTTCAGCTTCCTCAAATGAATGATAACATGTGTCTTTTTTTTCCATAGCGGCTGGATCTAAAACATCCCTGAGAGGTTTCGTGTGCTCAGAGGTGGTGATTTTCAAGGTGCCCACATCATCACAGGACCTCTCTACAAGTCACTAGATCAGCTCATCTGTGAGTTCAGAGCTGACTGTGCTGCTATGCTATTAGAGGTAGGTTCTGATCAGAAGAAGGTCTCTGGAGCCATAAACTGGAAGGATATATTGCAATCCCCAGGTCGTGTCCCTTTTCTTTTGGCTTCCCGGCTTCTACAAGCGTAGGTTGGACAGCGTTTTTTCCCCGACTATGTTCTTCTGCCTGGGAGCCAGCTAATCTACAGGAGCTCTCTGAAAACATGAGTCAAAATAAACCTCTTCTGTAAGCTGCATATGCTGTGTCTTTTGTCTCAAAGAAAGTGACCAGTACAGAAAATTGTTACTGAGAATGAGGTCATTGGTATAACTTTAGTGGAGTGCACAATTTTTTGGAATTGGTTTATGAGAGGAGTTCGGAAAAGTTTGGAGAGCAACTAGCAGAGCACTGGAGAGTCATAAACAGATAATGATGGGAGCATACTCGCTGGAGCTCAGAAGAGTAGAATGCTGTTAGGAACGTGAACAGTAAAGGCCAGGCTCAGGAGGCTTTTGTGGGGAATGAAGATCCTATCAAAAAGCATACTAGAAGCCACAAATAGTTCCTTCTTCCAAAGAATTTGTCGTATTTCATCTATGTCTTAAGACTTTGTATTAGGTCAAATTTAAAGGTGGTCGGCAAATCAGGCACAGGAAAAATTTAAGGCAGACAAATGTTCGGGCGATGGCCTAGCTACTGTCGACTACAGTTAGCCAGACCTACAATAAGAATTGGGAGCAGAAAGGCAGAGCTTAGAAATGGAATGAATTTACAATTTGAACAGAAGGGGGAGGGTGGCCTGTGGACAGATTAGCACTATTAAAAAGAAGCCAAACGTCTATTCATTTGACATAAAGTTGTTATGTGTTTGTTACGTAGAAGAGGTATTACGTTGAAGTATGTTCCTTTTATATCCAAACTTGCTCTATACCCTGAACAGATTGTGCTGTGAAGTAACCATCGCGCTGTTTTCTTCCGTGGGTCATTGAAAGCTCTCTGGGAGGCAATGTTGCCAGTTGAAATCCTTTGTGGGAGAGGGTCTTCCCCATAGATAGTCGGTCCTTGGTCATAGGCATTTTGTGTAAATTGTTACTCACAAATGCCTAGAGTTGAACAAATTAATTTCAATACCTCAGAGAGGCAGAGCTTGAAGAGTGGAACAGAATATACAAGCACATCCCGGTGTCAGGTCCCATGAGAGCCGATCACTCGTGTTAACTGAGGTCAGCACAGTAGTCCATCCTGCTTCTTTCAGGTTTGTTTAGCAGGGAATTGATTAGGAGAAGAACCAAAAATTAGGACAAAATGGGATATCTTCCAAATAGGTCATCTTAAATCTGAGCATTTTAGGGCCATTCTTTTTTCTGTCAGGTTCCAATAAAATTCTTTTATGATGGACACGTCCTTTGCTCATTTTGCAGTTTGAAAATGCTCAGAATGTTTATGATTATAAAAATGTAATAATTGTTTTATTTCTAGAGTTATTCTGCCCTTGATCTACTTCAGAACTTTATAGCTACCCCTCAGCAAATCATACTTTAGAATGACTTTATTTTCATTCTTTAATTTTAGCTTTATTGAAGAGACAGCATCTCACTATGTTGTCTAGAGTGTCCCAAAACTCGGACTCAAGGAATACTTGTGCCTCACCTTTCTGTAAGATGGAGCAATAGTCACACATCACAATGCCTGGCATCAGAATGGAGTTTTGGGTTGGATGCATTGGGTATCCATGAACCTTTAGTCTTTCCTTAAATACTATTTTACGTCCTTCATGAAATACTGCATGGAGCTTTTCAAAAACTAATTTGGAGCTGAATGTAGTGGTGCACACGTTTAATCCCAGCTACACAGAAAGCTGAGATTGGAAGATCGTGAGTCTGAGGCCAGCCTGTGTAATTATCTGAAAATTTAAAGAAGTGGTTGCCACTGGGGCCGTAGCTCAGTCACAGGGTACTTGCTTGCCAGGTAGAAGGTACTGGGTTATATCTCCAGTACAAAAAAGTCTGGACAAAACATTGCCTTCAGTTTTATTTTATTTTATTTTTTAATCCAGAGAAACCCCGGCCTCGGAGACTCTGTGTTTTCAGTGAGGCCTCTTACGGGCTGCCCGTGTGAGGGGCCAGGGATGGGAAAGCGGGCGTGGAGCAGAATGGGTTTCGCTTCGCTGAGCCGCTCCGAAGCCTTCATTAAACGTCGGCATAACATTTGCACTTGTTTTGTTTGTTCTAGACAGTTTGGATAATTACCCTCCGAGATGGTGTGCGTCCGTGTAGATTTGTGTATCTACCCAGGGGAGGGCGTGTGAAGGCGCGGGGGAAAGCACGACGGGTCGTTGCGCTACGTATTTGTTCCAACCCTTTGGCGATGATTGCATTTCTCCACCTCTATGCAGAACCTCATCATTTCCTCCTTAAAACTGCTAGTTCAGGTCATTCAATTGAAATTTTATTTGACTTTAAGGGTAGTTTGCAATTCTCACTTCTCCTTCCCCTCCTGGCAAATCTGAGAACCTCCGTTGGCTTGGGAAGAATCTCTGCTCTCTACTAGGAAAAAAAAAAAAAAATGAGGGCACCACCGAAGCTTAAAAAAAAAGGACAAACAGCCTATGTGCGCTTCCTGCAAAACAAAAAAGGTCAGGAAGAGAGGGAGTCAGAGAGTAGAGACCATTGTCAAGACCTTGTCAGGTCCTTAAACAGCAATTGTGCTAGTGGTTTCAACATAGAATTCAGGACCAAGGACCCCTGGGTCAAAGTAGCAGCCTTTCTTCACAAATTTGGGTTGTTGCTGACAATGCAGTCTTTATTCACTTGATTCCCAGATCATTAGCTCCATTCCTGCTCACAGAAGTGAAGGATCTCATTTTTCATGCAACGAAGGGAGAAACTGAGGTGCTAGCCCTAACACCTAACAGTACCCTAATAGACCTAAGGACAAGAAAAGTGACTGCTGCAGACAGAAAGGTTTGCATCATTAAGAGCTTTATGTGACAGACACTATTTTAAGTTCTTGACATGTATTATCTCATTGAATTCACATAACAAGCTCATAAGGAAAAATATTTCATTATTATAATTACTCTACATATTGACAAGTAAAATTTTCACAGTACAATGATTTGATATGTATGCACTGTACAATGGCTGAATCAAGCTAATTATATGCGCTGTCTTAAAGACAGTTATTTCAAAACTGTGGCAGTGACAGTTTGAGTAACTATTATGTGTCACAAATTCAGTAAGTAGCTAAGCTGGGGTTTGGGCTCAACATTATCTGCACAGCAGAAGGTGACCTTAACCTCCTCTCCTTCTCCTGTGATGGGGTGCAGAGCAGGCATCACACTTAGTGAGATACTAGAGGTACTGGGATATTCCTTTACTGTCCACTGTATTTAAGCTGGTAGGACAGCCATATGTGTGCATGTCCGACTCTAGATTTCTTCTACAGCACCCTCTGTGAACTATGTCTCTCTGGAAATAGCACCTGGACAGCTTATCCTTCTAGCTGGCTGAGCAGAGAAGCAATGGTCCTCCACATAGCTGCTCTCTGGGGTCACGAAGAGCCCACGGGTACCTCCTGTTCCACTAGAGATTGAATGCAATTAAACCAAGAAATAATTTGAACCAAAGAATTTCATGATCTATGCGGAAGCCAAGACATGGAGTAAATGGGACTCCAGAGTTGACTGAGGTTTATTTCAGGATGTGCATACTCAGTGATTGAAGATAAGAGAAAGAAAATAAGTCATCTAACTGATTATTTCATCCAACAATTAAAAAAATCTTATCCTTTAAAACGAATTGTCTTAATATTGTTCAAAAGATTTTAGTATAAGAGAGAATCAATGTAGATGAGTCAATATGTTCTGAGCTCACACTGGGACTCAGCACTGTGACAAATCCACTAAGATTCAGGTGCCCACAGCCTGTTGACTACAGTGGGACTCCATCTTATCCCCACAGCGCTCTGATGCCTGGGGTTATTGTCCAAATGAGGTGGCAAAATCCACCCACAAATACATATGGATACAATTCAGGGTCAAAACCACGACAGCAAGGTGAAAAAGATATAGCTTCTCCTATATTAGGTGGAGAGAAAGTTCCCTCTACAATGGGCCTCCAGTGGAGATTCCTTTCAGCCCTGACTCTGAATCTGCTTGATTCTGTAGTGAAAGGAGACTTAACTTTTGAGGCACCTCATGCTTCAAATTAGTTAAAAGTAGCCTTTCTGTGAAGTAGTTTGCCTTGTTCTCTAAAAAGCAGCACAAATTAAATAATTCTTTGGTATCCTCTATAAGCTAAACAGGGCTCACTTCTACCAATCAGATGTCATAATAAGAGCCTGTAGATCTTTCATCCCCCAAGTGACTCTATTTTGGGAGCTTTCTGTTTTGTCAGTGACTCAACGTGTGGCTCAGACGTACGCAGATGTGCTTGGTATAACCTTTCTCTATCTTGAGCCGGGAATTTTGTCTTTTTTTTTAAGGCAATCCAATATGATACTAATTTATTAGATACCATCATATAAACCTAAACTGGGGATTGTAACTGGGAGATTTCTTCCATGGAGCCACTTGACATTATTTGAGGATGCTGTTGTTGTTGTGGTTGTTGTTGTTGTTGTTGTTGTTGTTGTTGTTGTTGTTGTTGTTGTTATTTCTCATCCATGGATAAAGCCTCAGGATGCTGCTCAAAATCCTAGAATACACCAGAAGATCATGCACAATAAGAATTTTCAACTCCAAATGCTGATTATGAAATCCTGATCCCAAACACAAAGTGTTAAAGATGCGCATCTCCCGAACACAAAAGCCTGCCTGGAAAGAAATCTGGAAAAGCATCCAGAAGCTCAGTGAAAAGAAAACTTCAGAGGCAGTAGGTCCTGAGCTTCCAGGTGATGCTTGTCCTGTCACATGGTATGGAGGATAGTTTTCAACATTATCAAGAAAAATAATTTTGGCATAAAACCAAGTTTGTCTTAAGAGAATCAAGATAGGTCTGGGAAACCAGCAGGAATCAAGATAGACAGCAGATATATCTCTATGCCAGAAAAGTCTATCCTGATACAATCTGAAAATTAAACTTTTTTCACGAAAAAAAAACTGGATGTTGTTAGCAGTTTGTTGCTAGCCTGTTGATGGGAGTATAAATATTTATTGGAAAAGACAAGACAAAAAATTCCCTAGAACCTACAAACTAGTAAGGCAAACCCTAAAAATGCACAGCCAAGTAATTTGGTTCTCTGAAAAGTTTCTTAAAGAAATAATTAGAATGAGAGAAAATTACCAATAAGAAATTTATATACTACAGTTTTTACAATATGAGGAGTAAAGAAAATATTTCACAAATGGAGATTGGTGAAATGTATTATGACACATCCAGATGATAGAACACTATATTGTTAAAATAATATGACTGCGCAGCACTGCTCCTCAAGTCCTCAGGAATTACTTATCTTTAACTGTATTTTGTACCCCTTGCCAACATTACCCCTATCTCTATGTCCTAAACCCTAAAAAATCATTACTCTACACTCTGGTTCTATGAAACTGTAATATTTGTTCAGATTTTCTATGTAACAAAAACTGTATAGTGTTTCTTTTCTGAGTTACTTTACTTAATACTCTTAATTTTATCAGAGTGTCAGAAATGATAGGATTTCATTCTTTTTGTGGCAAAATAGCATTCCAATGTGTGCAAAGTGTCTGTCATATTTTCTTTATATATCCATCAGCTGATACACATTTAGAGTGATGAGGATGGACCTGACATGCACAAAGGAAGCTGGCATCCCCTCAGCACACTGACGCTGTGCCTTTGGATCAACACAAACGGGGCTGCGGAATCATACGCTACTTCTCTTTGAATCCGCATATCTCTCTCCGCAAATGTTGGCAAAGATGAGGAGAAAAATGAGCACTTGAACACTACTATTATGAATGTAACTAAATATAAATAGAAAATTTAGAAGAAAACCATAGTCAATGGGGAAAAGTTTATTCCATATTAGTAAACAATTAACAAAAGATGGACGTAGGGACTGGAGACATAGCCCAGAGGTTAAAATGCTTGCCTCGTAAGTGTAAGGTCCTAAGTTCATTTTCCCAGTACCACATAAACTGGGCATATCTGCCTGTAATCCTGGCACTTGGGAGAGGCAGGAGATTTCCTAAGAGTTCAAGGCCAGCGTGGGCTCTATGGCCTGGACTACAGAGGGAGACACTGTCTCAAAAAAGAAAGAAGGGAAGAAGATACGTTTAGTAGACTGATGAATCTGAGGGACAAAGAAAACAACTTAAGAAGACTGTAGAATCAATAAAAACTAGTCCAAGAAATCATAACGAATGTCGTTGATCGTACCTAGTTGAATGTATATTATAAAAGATGTGGAGGTGAGATCTTCACAAGGACGAAGTGGTTTCTGAAACAGGAAGCCCAAGAGGAAGAAAGCCACGCTTGACTATTGCATTAAACAGCTGATTCAGAAGGTAATGGTGAACAAATCTGAAGCCAATGCCGAGGAATCCTTACTACCAGGGGAAAGCCAACCTGACTATCGTTAGGACTTAGATATTTAAAGAGTATTGAGAAGAAAAAAAGTGAGGCATGAAGCAACCATAGGCTGCACCCTGAGGACTCCGCGCCCAGGACGCAGCGATGGAGCAGGCTCTTGTGGAGCATCTCTTCCCATCCATCCGTGCGGCTCAGGGTGAGGTTCGGACCTGCGGCTGGAGAGGGCGTGTGGACCGGGCCAGATGTGCAGAATGGGCCTCAGGATTGACTAGTGCAAAATTGACAGTTCTGCACTACCAGTTATGATGCAGTTCTGAAAAAACCTCATCATTGTATGTAGAGGATGAGCAGAGCAAGGGCGTGTGAAGCAGAACTGGTCTCATCTGCCTGCACTCGCGGCGGGCGTTCCTGGTTCCCGAAGGTCACCAGCTTCAGAGTCCAGAGTGGCACGCTGAAGCTAGCCAGGGCGCAGAGGAAAGGCTGTAGTGGGCGGGCGAGCTGTGAGAGAGAACATGGAGAGAACCGGAGGTGGGCCAGAGGAAGGTCAGGAGGAGTGTTGGGCCTTTCGTGGTTAGGGTCCCGATCTGATCCGGCACACAGCTCATTGCCTGGAACACACAGGACCTGCTAGTCTCGATTTGGTTACTCTCAGATCCCTGAGATGGAATAGTGCGTTTCTTTCTGTGACTCGCTTTCTGCCCCTCTGACTCTAGGCAGGCAAGTTATTTAACCTGTCTGTCTGGTTTCCTCCTCCTTAGTATAATAAGTTTGATAATCAGCAATGCAATTGTGGACACAAAAGAGTTAAGTCCGGGGAAGGAGGCGGGGGTAGTGCCGGGCCCCTCAGAGACACTCAGTGATGGGGTGAGCGCAGCGACAGGCTCACCAGAGCTTGTAGAGTTCAGGTGGGGCTTTTTGGTTTTGGTTTTGGTGTTTTCCTTTTTCTTTTGGACTTTCCTATCTCGTCACTCTTCGAAATTCTTTGCTTGGCCTGAGTCTTTGGTTCCAATTCCTGGATGATTCAAATGAGGTGGCCACGTGAAATTTGAGACTTCCACACATTGTTTTCCAGCCAGTTCCCAAAGGACTCTGTAGAGGTGGTAGCTGGCCCTCAGGTGAGCTCTCCTGTGGCCATTCCTGGTCACAAGAAGATTTCATGTCTCATCAGCTACGTGCTTTTAACTGTCAGAGAATCTGTTATATTATAAAACACAAACAAACAAACAAACAAAACAACCCAATACCAACTTCTTCCTGAATCCCAAGCAGACACAAAGGCAAACATGGAGGCAAATTGCTCCCAACATCATCTGTTATTAAAGACAGACATTTTCTGAGAGCAACTAACTCAAAACCCTTGGCCAAGGCATGCATAGAGACTTATCATTAGAGGCTGAAAAATATAATTTTCTTAAGAGAAGCTGTGAACTCAATATCTCCAAAATACTATATTTAGTCATCTACCTGTGTTTCAGCTTGTTCTAAGTTGTCCACAAGTCAGATACAACTTTAAATGTCATTTGATCATTTATTATTTCAGCAATATTTTTCCTCTACAGCAGAAATCAAATAATATTCTTTCATTTCATTTTTTATAACAAGAATAAAAATTCACATTTGATTGGAGGAAAAAAGCTTAAAATATCTTAGAAGGTCATATGTACTCTGTTGACAGAGTTACAGGGAAAAAAAGTTATCTATTTATCTGCTTTTTTTAATGCACAGAAACCTGGGCTTCAAAGATAGGCTGTATTTTGATAGGCGGCAATCCTGGGTTCTTGAAAAGAATTAAGCTCCTGGCTCAAAGAAAGACCACTACTGAGGTGATGGCTTAGTTTCCTCCTTCAAAATAAGCTGTACAAAAATCCTAGTGAACCTTAGGTAATCCATTTAATTTTATTTAAATGACAGTATTTTAAAGCTTCAAGGTATTCTTGGCACTTCAGTGGAGCTGCATAATTCACAACCACATTTTAAAGTACCAGAAAATTTACTCACTGAACAGAGGCAAATTAAATATTTTGCTGTCGTATGTTTGAACTAAGGATTAAATATGGACACATCTTTCATTGTTAATTCCATATCTTTCTTGGGTAAGCAAATATGAAGGAAGTGACCGCATTGTTTGTTGTGTGAAATAGGAGACTCTACTCCTATTTTGTCTTGAAAGGTTCGAAGTGGCCTTATAAGACATGAAGTTCACTTATGGGGACTTTCATTTAAATGAAATAAATATTGATCCATGCTTCTAGGAAAGAAGACTAAGTTGGCTTGACCTGTATTTTCATAACTTATAGATCCAATTTTTAAAAAGGTTATGAAAAGAGCCGTTATTGAAACCACCCCTAATAGGATATAGCATTTTTACCACAAAGAATCTACAAACTAAGTTAGGTAAATGATGACAGTGAAAGCATATTGGTTGTTCTTACAATTGCAGATAATTTAGATATGGGCAAGTACAATGTAAGTCAGTAGTTCAAGACAGAAGTCCATGGAAGTCACTGACTGTGCTGCTATTTCAGAGAAATGCATGTGTGTCAGTTGAGTCACAGTGTTGGGTGTTTCAGAGACACAGAATGTTTTAGTAATTTTTTTTTTGTCTCTGTGACTCAATACCCAACATCTACAAATTAGGGAAGGAGAAGTTTATTTTTGCTCAGTTTCAGAAGGTCATAGTCCTTTTGTGGGTGGCTGGCAACAGGGGAGGCACATGAGAAAGATGGGGGTGGGAGCAGCCCCTCTTGGCAATGTAAACAGAAAGCAAGCCAAGTCAAGTCTGAGAGGAAGGATGAAAGTTGCATTTATCCTTCCAGGTCAGGTCCTAGTGATCCACTCCTTCTGGGTCCATCCTCAGGGATCTGCCCCCTCCAGGTTTAAGCCCCTACCACACTACTGTAATCCAACCCACACACCTGTCTTCCACCACACACCCAGACCAGGCCCCAATCTCCTAACAGCACGTGGTTCCAGAGATAATCCGTAACATCCAAATACATGAGATTTATGGGGAACATTCCAGATACAAACCACAATACGAAGCATGCTTTGTTCCCTGGAAAAGTTGATCAGCCATTTTCAGCAGTACTTTGCAGAAACCAAGCCTTTGTGAAGGGTGAAGACACCATACCTGGTCCCAAGAAAGAAGCCCAACTCGGCGAGGGTGGGGTAGGGGGGCGGGGGGTAGGAGCCGGGGCAGGGGAGGTTAGGAGCTCAGAGTCCTCATTTTCTGTCCTTCCACCTAACCAGCCTTTCTTTAAGGCAGAGAGGAGCAATTCTTACCATTTTTTTGATAGGATTCCACTTAAATAGTTTAACACAAATTTAAAAAGCCATAGATTATGGTCATCACTTTCAGGTAGAGAAATTCTTAATGAAGTGCCCACGTAAGTTTCTGTTACTGTCTCACTTTTTGAATACATGTTGGATTCCAAGTCTCTGTTTAGTGAATAAATTTTCTGTCACTGATTAAAATTCAATGTATTTCAACTGACAAAAAGATTGCTAAAACCTAGTAGCAGTGTAGATCAGATGTTTGTTCCAAGGGACAGAGAGGTAGGTGGGGTTATAAAATAAGTAGAAAACATGACCACCTCCATAAGGAGTGTTGAGTGTGCGCAGTCATATGAGATGAAAATGTCAGAAGTCATAGTGAATATGAGCGTTTTCTCTATTTAAAAATGCTCTTTTCTCTAAACTATTGGTTAGGAAGTAAACTGATTCAATAGGAAGTATGTCCTGGGTAAGCAGTTGAAGATAGAAAGTCATCTGAAGGAGAAATACACGGGTCAGCTCTTCAGGGTCTTCCTAACATCATGCATAAAGTGTTAACTAAGGAGAGAATTTGGTGCTTTCAAAGGACTTCGCTGCCAAGGGGCTTGGCATTTCCATAATGGTGGGGGAGAAGAGGCAGCTCTGATTTCCATAGTATTTTGTAATTAATTTGGTGCTCTTGTGGAAAATTAATTGGTTTTTGATAATGAAATAGAAGGAAATATTCAGAGTCTGACATATTAAAAAAACTTCTTTTTAATAGCAGCAATGTCAGCTGATAATGTGGTCCTGCTCCCTCAGGTGCTCAGATGTGGTCCCAGGCTAGCCCCAGGAGCCTCAGTAGCTTAACAGTTAAGCCAGCTACTCCCTTGCAACTACAGCTAAGCAGATTAATTAAAACTTAAAAGCATTATGATTTAGTTATGAATAACAGTTTGTGGTGACAGAGCTCCTGTCTATAATTCACCATTACAAAATGACACTTGGGCTTGCTGCTGCTATAATTAGCTTTTGATATACTATTTCTTGGAAATGTCTTGCCAGCCACAGCCTGCGTGTGTTTCCAGATGTCCTGCACATACTTAAAAATGGTAAACATTAATTTATAGGGATGACAGCTGTGGGTCAAGTTGGAGGTTGATTGATAATCCCTTATTCAAATGGATGCCTACGCCACTTCATTTGTCATCTCTGAGCAAAGCGGAAAGCCGTTCTACCACGTTCCTAGTTAATATTTCATTTTTTCATAAATTATCTGTAAAAGCAAAAGCAATAGAATTTAGACCTTTCTCTACCATATGGCATGGAATATTAATGGAGCCGAAGCTCTTAAAAATTATTTTGCAGCCAGAAGGGTTGTGATTTGTTAACCTGACACCTTCAGTGCTAAGCACACAGTGGGTGCTCAATAAATGCTGCCTACTGATTCTGCAGAGCTCAAAATGCTTTCTGGACTATGGGCTATCATTTTTTCCAGTAGCCATGTCATCTAATAAATTAGGAAAGAGCAGACTTGAGAAGTTTCCCTAAGAGGTGATAAAGTGATTTATCGCAAGGTCACACTGAACTCAAGACTACGGAAAATGACCTGTGCTTAGTGCAAATGTGCTGCTGCCGATTTATTGGGTTAGACCCTTAGACCCACGGCACATACTTTGTCCACCTCTGTTTCTCTCTGGTTGTGTGTGGAGCCCGCAGAGATCCTTGAAACATGAATGAAAAATCTGTTCTCTAGTAAATTGACTCATCTGTAAAGCATAATAATAGCTGGATTTTTCACCAAAATGGCTTGAAATTAAAATTTGTGCAAGATTTTGGTACTTCAGTTACACAGCCATGCCGGAATGCCCAAGTCCCTGTGATCACACTGAAGTTACATGACAAGAAACGCATCTCATCGGTGTCGTAGAATAAGCTGTGCAACTATTTTGGGTTTCATACAGAAATAAGAGCTACGAAATGACCAATTTTCACCAAATCTAAGCATTTTAATACCAGGTAACCAGATACTTAGCCTATGTTACGTTATCCCAATTCATCCAAATAAAATATCCTCTTATTAATGTCTCAGAAACGAATTAGGTTTACAGTGGTACCTGGGCTCCTGCACACGGGACAAACTTGCCGTCTACATTTCATACTCACTGAGTAATTATGAACATGTTATCTGCAACGTATCTCTTTCAGCCAGAGAACGTTTGCAATGAATCATGTGAAAACGGAGGAAAGGAAGACAAAGAATTTTGGCGACTTGCCTAAGGTCAAACAAAAAATGAGAAATTAATTTTAAAAAACTGGTTTTTCTTGAAAGATAAATCTCATATTTTCCAACAAAAGTGTTTGCTTATCTTCCTATCTGCTAAATATTCATGAAATTTTGAGTCTTTGACTATGTCACGTAATAGGTGTTCGTAGGTTTGACAAGTTTTGGAGTTTTCAAACTCCAAAAGTAAAATTTGAGTTTGTTTTTTGTTTTCTGTTCTCATGTTTGTGGCTAGTGTTATAGCTGGATCAGGAATACCTCCCAAACACTTCATGTATTTAGCTTTCGGGAGGGTTAACTAGATCAAGCAGATGAGCCTGTAAATTTCACATGCTGATAACAGATGGGGCTTGCCTGGAAGGGGTGAATTGCTGAGTGTGGCCTGGAAGGGTGTGTTCCTGCCAGGGTTCTCACTACCTGTATCCTGCCTACTATGATGCCCTGAGTAGCTGTTCTCTGCCAGGCCCTTCTCTATCCCGCCACCACTGCCACTTGGCTATGGACAGACTGAGACCTCTGAAATGTGATATCATTAAGTCGTGACTAAATATTTTGAAGAGTTTTCCAGTTGAAGAAATAATTTCTCTTAGTGTTAACTATATTACTATATGGCTGTATATATAGTTGCACATATTATTGTTATATTAGTAATAAATGTATGTGATATATTCTCTTTATAGAGAAGTAGAAGCAACATTCCCTTAATAATGTGCATAATTCAGATTTTGTGGGTTTTGTAATCCCTCCATAATTACATTTTTTTTTGAGACACAGTCTTTCTCTGCAGCCCAGACTGGTCCTGAACTCACTATGAAGCCCAGGCTGGCCTTGGACTCACAGCAATCCTCCTGTCTCAGCCTCCTGAGTGCTGGGATTACAGACATGCACCATCATGCCCGGCTTACGTGGTGCTGGGGAATCGAACTCTGAGTACTTAGTTCTTGCTAGCCAAGCGCTTTAACCGCTGAGCCATGCCTCCAGCCCCTCTCCATAATTACATTGTATCAATGAAATCTTCGATATTTTATATTTAAAAACTGCACTCATCCCAGTAATTGGATTTGGTGGTAAAACCGCACCAGGTACGTACAGCATTGTCTTAACGAGTGGACTCGGGGAGCATTCTCGCTTTTTCTAGCTTCACAGGGGACAAGGGTGTGCTTTCTCAGAAGCTGCCAACACCCCACCACTACTGTGGAAAATGAGGTACACCTCCTTTACCTCTGGCCACGGGGGAAGTCCCAGCCCACCTGCCATCCACGCTTCCTAGTCCTACACGGGAGTGTCTGGTGTACACCTCGGTGTACTAACTTTACGCCATTTCTGTTTCCTTGTGTACCGTAATTTTGTCATTTTCCCCCTCATGGTACTTATTACATGTGTATTTTGGGTGCCCGAAGTTCTTTAGAAAAATGCAAGGCCGAAGAGAGAGAGGAGTGGATGAACGACGAGAACGAGAAAAGAGGAAAATTTGGGAAGGAAGAGGAAGGAAAGAGGAAAAGAACCCTAAGTGAGCGGAACAGCTGCCTAATTCATTTAGAGTACGTAAGTAGCTGAAGCAGATGGTTTACCTGTCACCAATACTTTCTCAGCAAGTCCAGTTTTATCACACTTCTCCAACATATCTTTTCTCTTAACCTTTCATGAACTTAACCTGATATGAGTTCCTGATTGGCAGACACCACTTCCTGTTTATATTTGATCTGCGCAGCCTAGTGTGAAGGGTTTTGCCTAGAATACAATAGAAGCGTAGTAAGTACTGATTGAAATACGTTATGCTACACTCAGATTTTCAAAATGGAATGAAACATTTTGGCATTTAATTTTTGCTTCTTTTATTTCACCAGACGCACCATAATCAGGCGAGAAAGACACAGAAAGTCCTTGGAAGCTTACGGTGGGGATGGAAGAGGGTTATGTAGATGATTTTTCTTCTGCATGAAAAGGACACAGCTCTTTCAAATTCAGCAGCTGAGTGGATCCATCTGCCTCCCAGGCAGAATGTAGCCAGGGTAATGCTACAGATAATGTAATTAATTAACCCGTTTGTAGTCTCAGGATTTCAAACTTCTAGGTAATGGTATTTGTATAGTAATTTTCCTTGGTTCTGTATAAGATCTTTAGTAGAATCACAAAATAAGATTTGCATTTAAATGTAAATGGTGGAAGCAAGGCAATGAAAGTTATATTAAAATGAACATTTGATAAATTTGGATAAAAGTGGCTGAGTACAACAAAGTATATCTTACATGATCATTTGTATTCAGGAAATCATCAGTAAATACCCATGGTTATATTATCTTTTCTTTGTAACTTCTGTCTGGCTTAGGTTGATAATTAGAATTTTGTTTTAGATGGATAACGATTTCAACTTACTGCGCAAAATAAACTTATTTTACAAAAGTCAGTGAGTCCAACATGATTTAATAATCTAGGCATTTTAGAATATGCTCAAACTAAATCTATAACAAGATATGGCTGTAGGCCAAGGGGACGGGTGGGAGGTTGAGATGAAGCATACTGAGGTGACCGTTGTCTTCATAGTGTCCCCCTAGGCCCAGGTGGGAAAGGGGGCCGAGTACACTAAGGACCCTGCTTAGCTGGCGGAGGCCTAGGCCGAAAACAGTGTGGAGCTCATCTGCACACAGTTGCTGAGCACAAAAATTCTTCAGTCTTGAATTTGTCCACAAGATTTGGTATAGACCACGGAGAAATGTCACACAGTAAAAGCCCTCAATACTCGAGAACCACGGGAACTTTTTGCGTATGCTCAGTCTTTCTCTTTTCCTCTCCCCTCCCTTCCCCCTCCTCCTTTCTCCTTCTCTCCTTTCCTTTCTTTTCCTCTCCTTTCATTTTTCTTTCTTTTTCCTTTGTCTTCCCTGGAGCAAATTCATATTGTTAAGGTTGAATACCCCAGATACAGACTATTATATCTAAATACTTATTTTGCTGTTACAATTCCACACATACTGGAAATTCTCTTTCTATTATAAAAAATTATTTCCATTTGTCTCTTAATTATTGAAATCTGTAGTGTTATGTTCACTATCCATTTATATTTTATACTAAAAGTATCCATTTAATTTAGAGCCTTTAAAAAGCAATATGAAATATAAAAATCTATAATACAATCTTATCCAAGTATTGTTTCAATGACAATAGAAACCAGCGAATTTAGTGAAGAGTGTTGTAGATAAAACTCTAATAGTTTACTTCTGGGACCATAGTTCTTATTCAGCCGGAGGTCCTTGTGTGAAAATAAGATTGGATATTTTAGTTTAGTTTCAGAATATGATTTATACAAAACGGTCTGTGATAGTCATTTTAATAAGATATAAGTTAATCTTTCCACATCAATAAAAGCTTTCAAGTTTGGCCATTACCCAGGGCTGGTGATGTAGGCCTGTAATCCCTGCACTCTGTGACGCTGAGGCTTGAGATTCACTAGTTCAAGTCTACTTGGGGCAACTTAGTGGGTTAGAGAGACCCAACCTAAATCAAACAATGGGCTGGGTATGTGGCTCAGTGGGAGGCCCTGCACTTGACCTTTGGCACCACAGACACACATGCTTTTCAGTTTCAGTATTGATGAGGCAGGAATAATTATTGATATATGAAGAACTGGTGAATGTGGTCTTTAAAAAACATGGACTAAGGGCAGCCCTGTGAGATGACTGGTGGCCCAGGCCAGCTTTGTATCACTTTATGGTCATGAGTTCTTCAATTGATCACATTTGTGTAAATTTAGGGTGTAGGAGAGTTGACTGAGTCACACCTTTCCCTGGGGCCCAGCAGCAAGGAACAAGCAGCCCAGGAGACGTCTAATAAAAGGAAATGTACTGCTATGACTGCAACTAGCAAATAAAAGCCTCTGTAGAATGAAAATTGAGCCATGCCCCAGGCTCTCTGGTGGCAGGAAAATTGAGCTGGTCTCTCTGATGGTCAAACAGACAAGACCCGACATTCCTGCTTGAGCATGGTAACACTTTCCTAAGTATCTTTTGTGGATCAAGTAGGAAGCAGCCAGAAAGAAATACCTAACTTCTCCTGAAATACACATGGGCTATAAAATAAAACAAAACAACAACAACAAAAAAAAGTTGTTGGGAGAACGTGGCAAGGAGGGGAGAGCAGGCGATCTGAAGTGATGTCTAGTTAAGCAGGTGTCAAGCCAATCAGCGAGATGTCCATGCAGGCAGGCGCCGGGCACGTGCAGCAATAGTATTGGGATCACACGCAGTCCACCAGGGCGGAAACGGCTTGGCCCAATCATCTTCCTTGGTAAACACCCAAGGTGGCCACCCCTGGACTTCCGGTGGGCGCCATTTTAGATATCATGCCACACACGCCTGAAGGCAGATGCCTTGTGCTGCAGGTTGACACGCGGTCCTTAAGTAAGGCCACAATTTTGTCTGTTCACAAGACAGAATTGCTAGTGAAGCATTTCCATTCGAGGCTGATTTAAATAAAAAGCTCAAAACTTGTGATCTAAACTACTTGGCCTCTATTCCTGCGTTTCTCCCAATTAGGTTCAATTTAAGATTAGAAATAGGATACCTGTTTTATCAGAGAACAGACAGACTGCTGCGTTCGCATTCTCTACATGTAACACCAATGCCTTTTTATTTTTCATTTTAACAAATATTTATATGTATACATGTGGAAATCCAGCTAATATACATTAGTAAAGAAAAATTAGTATCTATATCATAAAAATAAATATCTACATTTGTCTGGTTTTTAAACTACTACTTCTATCACCAAAGCTTATTAGATGTTTTAGATAGAATTGTAAAAAATAACAGGGATATGAGGACATTAATGAAATTCTTTTTTTGTACTTTGGAAGGACTTCAGAGCTATGACTCATATTCAACTATATAAACATGTCATGCTGGTTCTATCTTCCTTGAATGCTTCCAAAACTGTAGCATTTGAGCTATTTACAGGATGGCATGTGGGTTGGCCTTCAGAAACTGTTTACTTAAAATGTGGAGGTTTTATGGCACATCAGAAATTCTCTAGTTAGCTTATTTTTTTAAATCAAACGATAGGACCTTTGCAAAGGAAGTCTCCAGGTACCAGAGTTTGTGATTTCTCCCATGCTTTTGTTACTCATTTTCATGGTATTATGTTTTTCTTTGCTTCTAAGGAAACTTACATTAGCATTTACATATAAACATATAAACATATAAACCTTCTGGAAAATAGAGCTATATAAAAATATTTAAAAATATGGCTTATGTAGTATATATAATAGTAAAATCATGCTTTATTTTAACACATTGTCATATACCCCCAAATATGCTATAATGATGCAGTATGCTGCTATTGAATCATCGTTATACAACCAGAGTTCTCTGGAGAAACTACCAAAGTTGAGGGAGAAGGTAAGGGCAGTGGGGACAAGGAGGAGGAGGGGAGAGAGAGAGAGAGAGAGAGAGAGAGAGAGAGAGAGGGAAGGAGAGAGAGAGAGAAGAGGAAATATATTATGGAAATTACATCATGTGATTCTGAAGGTCTAGAAGTTCCCGGATCGGCTGTCTGTGAGCTGAAAGGCAAGGAATGAAGTGGCATAATTCAGGCTGAATTTTAAGGCCTGTGAATTGGGAGCTGTAAGGTTTGGAGAGAGGCTTTTTATGCAAATCCCAGCATCTGAAACGCCAAGAAACAGGTGCCTGGATATCTGAGGGTAAAAGAAGACAGCCGCACTGCTTCAAGTAGGGACAATGGGTTCTTTTAGTCACTTTTTGTTTTTCTCAGACCCTACTGAGACTGGAGGGTGCCTACCTACTTGGGTAAGACCAAGTCTTTCTTTACTCATTCTAGTGACCCAAATGCTGGTGTCTTCCAGAATCGTCTTTATATATGATGTATCCAGCTGTTCTAGCTTCCCTTAGCCTCATGCAACCCTCACATAAAATTAACCATCACATTCAAGGCCAGCCTGGGCTACATAGTGAGTTTAGGAGCAGCCTGGGCTACAGAGTGAGACTCTGTCAAAAAAACAAAAATTAATCATCACGATGATTACCCTATTGTAATGATATGAGAAAATGTTTATTATGCATCAAATTATTAAAGTAATTTTAAAACTATGAACTAATATTGTTAGTTCACAATAGCAATACAACACACAAACAACACATAAATAAACAACACATAAAATAAATAAACAACAATAAACAAGACATAAAATAGGCATATAGAAAAAGGCTGGAAGATATTACATTTATGCATATAAAGTTTCTCATTGTTTTCCAAATACATTGCCACAAACATAAACCAGCCAATAACTTAGTATTTATTATGTTCTAGATGCCATGTACTGCTTCTGTACTTATTGCACTTAACTCTGCACAACTTCATGAAGTAGGTGCTAATTTCATTTTGCAGAAAAGAAACATCTTAGAAAGGCTGAGCACATTATATTGGGTCACACAGCTACCAATAATGAATATTACTTCTATTTTAGAGGTGAAAAAATGAGACTCAGGGTAAGTTGATTGACTTGAGGTTCTGAGGCAACCAAACCGCACAACAGATTTGAACTAGACATTTCTGGTACCAGATCTCTTGTTGTTTTTACTACATGATACTGCCTCTCAGAAAACAAACAAAACACCAATGACAATAGCAATAACAACCATACAGATACACACACACACACACACACACACACACACACACACACACACACAAATGCATAAAGTATGTGGTCAAAAATGAGAAAAATTTGCAGGAGGAAAGACTGTTTCATCTCTCCACAGGTATCTCCATTAGTTGTTTTTTATGAACCCTCATTGTTAAAGTTAAATCTGTCTAATATATGTGGAAACAAACATTTTCATCATGTATATTTTTTGAGAATTTCAAAACTTGCAGCATAAATATTTTCTGATATCTACTTTGAAAATATTTTTGTAGAGAGTGAAAAGTTTGTATCGGTTTTCAATCTGTAAATAAAACAGGCGGTATGACCACATAACATTCTTTTTTCTCAATGATTATTTGTGTATTGTTTGGCCCAGAAAATGCATATAGAAAGTGCAGACATTCCTAGCATAAATGTAGTGTGTCATCAAAACCTGCCATGTAAACTCCAAGATAGATAAGAAATAATTAGGTTTATAGATTCATTAGCATTTGAATGACGAGACGTGTATATGTGTTATTCCTTTGATCAATACTGCCCTGGAGGCAAAGGACTGTAGTTAATTGTCTTTCTGGGGCCTTCCATTACAGACATTGGATTGCTGTGCAGTTGTGTCGCAGGACATGCCTTACCTTGGTATCCTGGCATTCGCTGTTCTGTAGCCAGCGATGGCCCATGCAATGAGAGAATGTGAGGAAAAGCGCGCTGAGGAGAGAGTTCCTCCATTACACCTGCGTGTCTAAACTTGATTATCATGTTATTTTGCAAGGGAAGATGGTCTATCATCCTAGCTAGATGAATTTGAGATTTTACTACATATGTTTTTATATTATATACATCTGTGAGCTGTTTCACCAAAAGAATTTTAATCTACTATGAACGTTTGCTTTTGTGCCTTTCATTTTGCAATTATCCACATTTTTCATATGCATGAACTATTTATAAACTTTGCTTTCATTGGGACTATCATAACATCTTTTATTTATTTATTTATTTATTTTTTTATTTTTTTGATACAGGGTCTCACTGGGTAGTCCTGACTGGTACTGAACTCTCTCTGTAGCCCACACTTGCCTCCGACTCATGCCAATTCTGCCTCAGCCTCCTGAGTGCTGGGCTTACAGGTGTGTGCCATCATGCCTGGCTTACATGGTGCTAAAGAATCAAGAATACATAACACACTGCGGAGAAAAAATCAAGTGGATTAGAGTCAGAAAGTCCGGGCATCAAGTACTGACTCCCACCTTGTTTAGTTATGATAATCAGGAAATTATTCACTGTATGTGCACCTTAGCTTCCTCACCCAGGTAGTGTGGATAACTGATCCATATCTCATGAAGGCATAAATAAAATAGTACTCTACGCAAAGATAAAGACACCAGATTCATTGTGTGAGCTATTTTCTGTACCTTTTTCTTAATTATCTGTACTCACAAAGTGTTCAGTGCGGGGCTGGAGGAATAGCACACCAGCTAATGCACTTGTCTTGCAAGAGAAAGGCCCTTAGTTCAATTCTCCAGCATACCATAAAAAGGGTGTGGTGTGCACACCTGTAATCCCAGTACTCAGGAGGCTGAGGCAAGAGGATTGCTGGGAGTCCAAGGCGAGCCTGGGTTACACAGTCAGTTAAGGACCAGCCTGGGCTACAGAGTGAGACTCTGCCTCAAAAAAGCGGTCAGCATGAACAAAAACAGAAACATATAGTGACAATCAAAAATATTACTTGGTATGAAAGATTATTTTAATGAGATGTGAACTATGTAACTTTTATGGAGGAGGTAGAGATTTACCTACCCAAAGCTAACATTAAAATAATTTCCCAAAGTCCTGACCAGCTAACTTGGAGGGAGAGTCACAATCAGGAAAATGTTGGCAGCCATTGTGGGATATCAAATAAATTCTGAATAAAATATAAGGTGCAATAGATTATAAGTGGATAATTGAGAATTTCCTATATTTAGCTTCTACACTTGTGACCCGATGGCACACATCTGAGGAACAGGGTAATCCGTGAGTTAATGGAGGGCAAATGCTGAAATGCCCTGAAACTTACCTTGCTATAGAGAGTGATGTCAGCGTCTACCAGGGTTCTGCTTGTTAATTCCTATGGTTGCTGGTACTGGGGAAATTGTTCTCATTTGCATTGTCTTTCAGTGACCTACCTGGAGGCAAACACCTGCAGACACTTTCTGTTCACAGAAGTAGCACTTGGGACAGAGACCCACATCCATTCAGTGCAACCAACTATGTTAAAATAACATTATGGGCAAATATTTCAAAGCTTAACATTTCAAATGATCGCTCCACATATGATTTTTATCCCCTCTTATTGCTCTGGAGTAAGATATATCACTGCCACCGTAGCTTCCTGGTCTCTCCCTTGCCCTGTGTCTTTAGCTTCTCAGAATTCTTATAGTGTTTTAATTGCAGGGATTAAATAATTCCATCCTTATGTTTTAGAGAGGGGAAAATTTTCCTAGTGAAAAATGATTAGATTATATTACAGTTGAGGAAAAAGGATAAACAAAAGAAAAAGTAGAAATGAATTTGAAATGTGAATAAGAGTAGGTTATAGATTGTGCATGAACATGTGATTACATATTGAAATAACTTAATAGGCTTAACAGCAACCATTTATATATTTTATATATTGCACAAATATGTTCATTATAAATATACCTTCATATACAAAAATGTACATTGCTAACATAATTGTAATTTGTAAATGTCATATTCAAATATTATTGAGAAAATTTTTTGAATATGTATAAACTATTTTTAATAGGTATCAGTGGATTTTTAAAAACTTTCCTTCAATAGCAGTTGGGGTCAAAATGTTTCCTTCCTTGAACAAATGATCAAATTCTATTTTCACTATATTTAGTTTCATTTATTTGTTCATGTGCTTAGTTATAGCAAAATAAATTAAGCTGATTTTGAGTTATAAGAAACTGAAAGCACTGGCGCCACCCATCTCCCCAAATTGTCAAGATGTGGCTTACATCCAATTTATAAACTTTATATCTAAGTTAGTTATAGAATCTACTACTGGAGGAAAATGTATCTAATTTCAAGTGATTGGGTATTTTCAAAAGTGCCATCTCTTACAGTAACGGGTGAACATGTGCAAGAGAACCGTAGTTGGCTATTTCACACATACACCTAATTCGAATGGCTGGAGCAATTTATAAATCTGCCTGGAAGACTATTTTTTTTTTTAGGTAGTCATACGTAAAGATGCTTGTCTTCAAAGTTTCACTTGTAATTTTCCATTTGGAGGCTCTATCAATCACAGAAGTAAAAAAAAAAGGGATACTTCATGGCACGTGGTATCGACAAAGTAATTCTTTTATTAAAACCAAGAATCATCACATACATTTTCTGACTGTTACTAAAAGGAGATTGGATTCATCTGTTTTTTGAAGGCGAATAAATTGAGAGAAATATTGTGCTAGGCACATGTGCAGACATGACATGTGCTCCTAGATACACTCCGTCTCACGATCTGGGGACATAGCTGTGCAGAGTGCCCACCAGAGGAGCTCCATGGCGCAAAGGGGTCCAGCCAGGTCTCTGAAAACTCACCAGGTTAACAGCCCTATGGCTATGGAAGAGTGATCGTGCTGCTTAGGCACATGCCATTTCTCCTCTATGGAATCACACGCTTTGTGAGGGTTTCTAGGTTGCTCTTGCCTCGTGTGTCTGATCTGCCCGATGTCATGCTTCCAATAAGGACTGGTTTATTAGATGTTTGGATGGAGGGTAATTCTTGCATTACTGTACAAATAGAATCATTTACTGTGTAGATTTCAATGTTTAAAGAAATGAAAGAAAAACCATCGCTGCTGACATAAACTTTTAGAAATACTGATTTGTATTGGTGAAGTTCCTATGTCTGAAGACTAAATTCACTGGAACAGACTGTGGTTTTAATAACGGTCACTTTGTATTTACTTCAAGCTCATCCAAGGTCTCCTGGGCCCACTATCTCGATCTGTTTCTCTTCACGAACAGAAATTGAGATTCATTATTTTTACAGGCCCTACTTGTTAAGTGGGGAAACTGAGGCACTTCTACTCTTAGAGCAGATAAAATAAATCAGAGCTTTAGGAGGAAAGCAGTTTGGTTTTTGTTTGACTCTGAAATACCCATATTGGAGAAAAACAATCACGTGTTGACGGTATTTGGTGTTTTTTATTTCACTGTGTAGAACACTGAAGCATTGGGTAGGGTGGAGTGAGAAGGGGGAAACGCAGGGAAGGAATTTCAGGAAAGACTCACCACACCACCAGGAGGACTGGAGACTAACAGAACGGACGGGAACTTCTGGAGGAGACTAACTGGAATCCCCAGGAGGACTGGAGACTTGTTCAGCTGCTCGGTGGGTAGGCAAGATTCCTCCCTCTCAAGAGCTTAATTTCGGAAGGAGGAAAGCCACCGAGGGAGTGTGTTCTCAAGACGCTGGCCCTCAAGGAGGCAGGTGGCCCTCAGTGGCACCCCGTGAAAAAGGAGGGGCGAAAAGAAACCTCCCAGAAACCGGAAAGCATTGATAGACTAACTAGCAGGGCCCTGATTCGCGAGTCCTGCGGTCCCCCTCCGCCCGGCCCGGCCGCCTTCTCCGATCCTCCTGCGTTTCAGGGAGGAAGGAGAGTCAAGGAGCAGGCGACGGTGAACCTAGCCAAGAATTAAGTCAGGGAGAAAGGAGGCGCTAATTAAGAAAGCCGGGCGTTATGCAAATGGCCCGCCACCCAAGGCCGCCTCACGACGGCGCCCGGAGAGGGCGGCGGCGCGCAGACAGCTGGCTCCCAGGAAGGTCAGGCGCGGGCGGCGCCGGGACCGTAATCCTTCAGATTGGCAGCTCTGCCCCCTGGTCACCGTTTGATTATCTCCCAAATTGCTGTATTTCACAGAGATAATGATTTTTTATGGTCACAGATTTGAAGACAACTGCTGTGTCCTCGGGCTTGTCGTTCTGCAAGGAGAGGGTGCAGCTTCCTTCGGAAGAGGGGGCGCCGGGAAGAAAGAGCCTCCTTTTCCTCCTAACTCACCTCCCGGACCAAGCGTCTGGGTACCCTAGGTACGTCCTAGGAAGGGCGAGGCCGGCTGCGACCAGCCGCGTCCTCCCGGGCCTTGACCCCGGTCCCGCCCCTTGCCCCTGCAGCGGTCGCGTCCTGCCCGTCCCACTGGTCCCATTTGAGGGAAGGGCGCGGCTACCCCCGTGGGACGCCTCTGCCGCCGCGAGGCTCGGAGCAAGATCCCAGCTTGCTGTGGGCCGAGGCCGCAGGACTGCAAGTTCCAGCCCTGCCTGGCCCCCTAAGGACTTGACAAGACCCCCTCCCCCCACCTCCAAGAAAAAGAAAGCAAAAGAGAAGCGGGGATGTAGCTCAGTCCTCAGTAACACACGCACACGCACACGCATACACACGCCCACGCACGCACACGCACACGCACGCACGCACGCCCATGCACACGCAGAGGCCTCATTTAGAAGTCCGGAGAGACCTTCCTGGCAGCTCCCAGGAACTGCACGGGCAGAGGGGACCCGAACCTTCACGTGGTGGGCGGTCCTCCTGAACGGAGACCCCAGAGTGGGGCCACCTCTTCTGACAGGGACAGAGACCCGCCTGGGCTGAGGAATCGCGCTTTGATTCCTGGGCTCTTTTGAGTTCAAGGTGGGAAGTTTTTAGCCGTAATTTTGAGTCATTTATATTACCTAGCCTGGGCTTGAACTTAGAATCTTCCCGTCTCAGCTTCCCAGAGTGCTGGAATTACCAGGCTGCAAGAAGGAGCTGAGGTCAGCTTTCTTCGTTATTAATGGCAAAGGTAACTAATCTAAAGAAACGGTAATTGACATAAGGTCTTCCTGCTAAGAACCTAGAAGGCATACGCGGCCATTTTTGTACCTGTGTGTGTGTTATGATTTAGAGTGAATCTAGAATAGAAGGATACATTGTCTCAAGTGCTCTGAGATCAGTGTTCTCCCAAAATACAACCTATCTCGAGGTTGCTTGAGGCTTTCTGAGTTAAGAGAAGCTGAGTGGATTGTTCTTTTGTTGTTGTTGTTGTTGTTGTTGTTGTTGTTGTTGTTGTTGTTGTTGTTGCTGAGGACTCAGCCCAGGGCCTTAGTTATCCTAAACACGTGCTGCACCACTGAGCTACACCCTAATCCACAGGTGGCTTGCTTAGATCCTGTTCCCCACCTAGTATTAATTGTTACTCATATTTTTATTTCTTTAGTCTAAATATTTAAATTTTATTTTAACATATGTTAGTTACTTGTATGTAGAGTCCTGTGAGTTTGTTGATGGAGATGTCTTTCAGAAAAAAAAAAATCTGTTTATCATTTATCTTTCTGGGTCTGCAGGCTTAAAAAAAGGCCTCACTGAATGTTTCCTCAGGTAAGATACCCAAACAACAGCAAGTCCAGGCTGCTGCTGCTGCTGCTGCTTCTGCTGCCGCTGCTTCTTTTCTTCTTCTTTTACTTCTTCTTCTTCTTCTTCTTCTTCTTCTTCTTCTTCTTCTTCTTCTTCTTCTCCTTCTTCTTCCTCCTCCTCCTCCTTCTCCTCTTCCTCTTCCTATTCTTCACCTGCAATGGTGCTTGCTTCTACTCTCTGATGAGTCTATATTGAGACACAAGTCTTTGTCTCTCCCTGCAGAGCAGGGCCAGCTCTCTGGCTCCTAGCAATATGCTATGGTGTGAGTAGCAAAGAGTTTTTAATGTTATTCTGTTCTTTCAACACTTCTGTGCTCTCACAGGCTACTGAATCAGAAGCCTGACAGGATGAGCAGGGGGGATGGAGGTGGTAGTCGGTGGGCAGGCCTCTTGAGAAGGGCATATAGGAGCCAAGTGGTGGGGGAGGGCAGCGTGAGGTCTGAGCATGAGCTTATGGGTAACCAGATAGGTCACAGGTCCTGGCTCAGTGGAACAGACAACTCAGAGCGGACTTTTACAAATGGGCATTGAGGTTTCCATTGCGTAGAGTTATAATAAACACTAAAATGAACATCCTTGCAAACAGCCCTTTGGATACTTGTGTGCCCCTTCTTGCACCGAGTCAGTACTGTTTTCTGTCTCTGAAAGCCAGGTGTTATGGTAGATTTTGGGGTTGCGGCTGTGAGGAAAGCACATGCCTTGATGGCACAGCTCAGCGTGTGGTGTGCGTTCTCCCTGCCAAGCCTCAGAATACACATCAGTTATTTCTTAATGGTTTCAGTAGAAATGGAACTACTCTGTCAAAAGGAACACAGACTTCAAATCATGCACATATACACAAATGACACACTTAAAGATAAATATGCACAATGGCCTCCAGTGAAGTTGTATCAGAGCCAGCAGTTTCAGCAGGTGAAAGTGACCTGTTCTTTTCCCACAGAGGATATTTCCAATGGGAAGCAATGGCTCAGGAAGGAAGACACGATTTTCAAGTTGTATTAATCTAATCATCAATTTGATTGGATATTTTTACATTTTATATCTTTATTGTTTCTCTAAATTCAAGATATTTTGTGTTGTTGCTAATTTGAACACAGAGTAAATGCTAGTTATGTTTTATAGAGCGTATGCCTAGTTAGACACAGACAGTAACCCCTAGTCGTCTCCAAGTGCAGACGAAGCCCTGTGGTCTCCTTCTAGCCCAGTATAGCGCAGGCTCATGAAGCACGGCTGTGCTTATCTTGCTCACCACTATACACCTCTGAGGCAAGCAGGAGAACTGCCCTAGGTAAGAAGTCATGTGCACGTTTTTGCATATGCATATTTATTATACATTTGTATAGGAACTTGAGCCCTAGGGATTTTAATGAGGAAAGCCCAGTAGCCCATAGATATGGAGCTCAGATTTGGTCCTGATCCATTTTAATCTACAAGCTGGGCGCTTAGCACTGGGGCTCATCTTTTTTATTCATCAGCAAAATTCCCAGCAATGGAACTACATGCGCATTGCTAGTTACCATGCCCTAGATCCTGTGACTGTGGTGAAATCCACCCCCCGGATTTGCCAGGAGACATGTTGTGTCGATGTAGCTTTATGCTTTTCAGTAGAGGCGGTGAGAGCAGTATAGGCTATGGCGGGCGGTTTCCCTGTCCAGCACGACCTCCCCTAATCTTTGAGTTATACAACTGTCTACTTCCGTAACCCACGTGGTTAGCAAATAGCTCAAACTCACTTTTCCAAACCAGAGCTCTCTGTTCCAAAGCCGTCTCCCAACTTATTCCTTATCTTATCTCCCAATTCCAAGAAGGGGTTAAAGATTTACTTATTCAAGTGCGCAGAATAAAAACTAAGCAGGCATTCTTTTTCTCCTTTTTCTTCACTCTCTGACAGAATCCTGAAAACAAAAATTACCATCTAAATATACCCAGGTCTGTTCAGCATTCATCCCAAATTCTATCCTCAGTTTAGTTTTAAATACTGGAGTAGCCTCCAAATTGATCCCCTATTTCCACTTTTGCTTGTTTTTAGAATGTCATTAACTGATTCCCTGCTCAAAAGTCACAGTAAGTTCTCATCTGTTAACATTTGGAATGTCTGGAAGTATAGGACTTTTGAAATCTGCTGCTTGCTTTCTTCCTGTTCTGTCTTACTTCTTGCCTCTGTAACTGACCGCTACGGCTTCTTGCTGACAACTGAGCCCATCAAACTGATTTCCCCTCAGGGCCTCTGCACTCTCAGTTCCACGGCCTGACTCCCCTCCTCCATTTCATTTTGTGTATGCTTGGAGTCTTCTCCTTTGAGGGCCTTTTTTTGGCCAACCTGCCTAGAATCCTGTCCCCACCCCCAGCCCTGACTGCCTTTCCCTGCCTGTCCTCTTGCTGCTATGTCTTCCTTCCTGGCACGGAGCACCGCCTAACAAGTCCTACTCATTTATGACTCTTGTTGTTTCTTGATTACCTTCACCCGTAGCGTGTGAACACCAGGAGGATGCAGACTTTGGCTTATTCATTTCCAGAACAGCACCTGAATCTTATGCCTTTGCCAGATCCCTTTTCAAGTAAGGAATTAGAATCGGTTAACAACAGTTAAATGACAAAAGGTATCAAGTCATGCACCTAGTATATTTTAAAACTATGCTCATCACTTCTACAGTGTGTGGCAAAGGATGCTCTATAATGTTTCAAGTATCTACTATTTGAAAATCTTAGATTAATTAAATTCTGACTTAATGATAGTAGAATCTTTGACACTTCGCAGTCCTATTTTGACCACAATAAATATTCGTTCTCCCTAAGTGTGATGAATCAGCTGACGTTCTTTGGGCGATCATGTGCTTCTGCCTGGTGGACTCCAGAGAGAAAATAGACTGGGAGACATGACCATTTCTGTACCTGAATGTGCCTGTATCCTAAATGTGTGCTCTACCACTGAGCTACATCCGAATCCAAGTTGGGGCTTTGTCTCAGATAAGAACATATAGAGACAGCATTACAAGAAAACAGGACTCCTAACCCTTGCCTTTTATGGACAATTATTTGCATTCATCTTTTATACAACTTCTGCTAAAGAGTGAAGTTCTGTCCAACTTGTCTAATAAAATGAATTAAGCTTAAAAATTGGCTAAAGGAGATGATTTAGGATATATTATTTCACAGCTAAATAACAAAAAAGCAATTTGTTTTAAATTGTATTATTTTCTCAAAAGTGTTTCTAGATTAAGGTAGCTTAAAAGCTACTCACGCACACACACACACACACGTAACAAAGACTGAAGCTCAACCTCCTGATTCTAATTCAAATATTGGCTAAGCCAGATTTTTTTTTTTTTTTTTTGAGACAGGGTCTCGCTCTGTGGCCCAGGCTGGCCTTGGACTCACCCACCACAATCCTCCTGTCTCAGGCTCCTGAGTGCTGGGATTACAGGCATGTGCCACCACACCTAGCTTATGTGGTGCTGGGGAATTGAACTTGGAACTTAGCACTTGACATAGCTCTTGCTAGGCAAACATAAACCACTGAGCCATTTACCCAGCCCTTAAACTAGATATTAACTATGTAATGTCAAACAAGTTAGTTAATCTCTCCATGCCTCCATTTCTTCATCTGTGCAGGACTCCAACAGTGTGTATCTTATCAGGTTGCAGGGCACTCGGTACAGCTTCTGTCCCATGGAACATTGCCAGCTACTGTTACTGCTTTGCTCTCATTACTATATGATTACCTTTATTGCCATTTTAGCAGTGCTAGTGACCTCCTGCATGCCAAGCAGGCTACCTACCACTGACTAAGTGATCAGATTGTATAATTATTTTCGTATCTTGGACCACTCCCGTGTTACTATGTCAAGATTCCTTAGCAAGACTGTTAGCAAAGAAGACGGGAAAGGGCAGCACTGGGCGTGGGTGAGGATGATCTAAGTAGGTTGCATGAATGCACCTAATATCCAACAGAATATGTATGTACTAATAAAAAATAGAAGTATTATTTTTTAAACTTCCTAGTATTCCAGCATATGGCTGCTCCGTAAGGTCCTTAACTATATTACGCTTAGAATTTTCTTGTTCTTTGCAAGTGATACTGTAATTAATAGCTTCATATGGATTGTTTTAGACATGCCAAATACCTAGTGCTCATCTACAGTGTAACCCCAAAATGTAGTTGGCTGTTCATAAGTCACATGCGCTTACACCTTCCCGAGGTATTGTCAGGTCCTGTTCATAAAGGCTGCATCTGGCTCCACTCTCATCTGTAGCATCTGGAATAGTTACTTCCCTCACACTCTTCCCCTCCTTGACTTGAATCTATGGCATCACACAGATTCACACTTTACTTCTCAGATGTGAGTTTAAGTATAGTTTTATATGCTTAAGGTCCATTTGCATTTCATTTTTGGTGAACATCCCATGTAAGATATTTTCCCATTTTTTGAATGGCTGCTATATTATCTATCTATCTATCTATCTATCTATCTATCTATCTATCTATCTATCTGTCTGTCTGTCTTCTTCATGTTTTAGAGAACATCTTGCACGTATTTTTTTCTGTTAATGATTTTTCTTTCTATTTTGCCTACAGACGCTTTTGCCGAGCATGTACAAACGATGCACTCATGGTTGAATTACTTTAGCTCCTATTTTGTGAGCTTGATGCTTTCCCTGATAAGGGAAAGTCAAGGAAAGTATAGCTAAGGTCCATAGAGTTATAAGATTTTGGTTCAAATTTATAATTATGCCTGTTTTCCTCTTATTTGACTTTTAGTTGAGAGAAGTATTTGTGTGAATATACTCATATGTGTTTCTTTATATAAATTAATCTAGTCAGTCCTGATAACATCTCATATTCCCCCTTCACAGAGGACTAACCTTAGGCTTGGAAAAATGCGGAGACTTCCTTAGTAGCCCACAATTACTAAATCAAGGGGCCTGGATATCTGCCACTGTGTGGAGCTGTGTGGGAGGCAGGGTCAATGAAAGGCAACGAGTGTGTCCACAGAACAGATTAAACTGTCACAACCTGTGATCAGAAGACATCAGCTCTCACTACGACAAACCTCAGCACTACTGATGAGGACATAAGCCATTCTGGGACAGCCTTTGCAAAAAGCACATTTTCTGAAAATCACGTGGACGGAAGTCTGAAGCTGAGATTGATGGACAATGTTTCCTCTCCTTCTTATGCAAGAGAAATTTACTGTCCTAGATTTATTTTGGAATTGAGCCTAGGCCATCATCGCACAGAAACCTAAGAGTAACCTAGAACTGGGAAACTCCGAGAAATGTGAGATGCCTCAGCACAGTGAGACTGGCCTGAGGATGTCCTGGGAGATGATGAGAGGGACACAACATTTAGGGCCTCTGGAGTATTGTAATGAAATTCAGCATTCAAAAGGATGAAAAATTTAGTGGGTAATTTTAATACATTTAAATCATAATCTGTTTGGGAGTTGGCCTTCATCTTGTCAGTAGTGTTTCTCAGACTTTCAAGACAGTGATAAAGAAACAGAAAGCAGAAGTGAGGTGGCACTACTGCCAGATTTCTACTGCAGCAGCACTGTTCTGTAGGTGATGTGCACATTTAATTAATTGCGTAATTATCCCAGGTATGAGCCATGCACAGAAACCCACTGGCCTTCACAGTTCACATTGTGGGCTGTTTCCTTATGCCAGCTTCTTCCTGCTCTTAGTCTGGAAGAACATGAAATGCCCTCACCTCTCAGGCTGGCTCTAAGACCTGCGGATGGTGTTTTTGGTGGGAATATTAACAGTTCAGATATCTTTGAGCCATCATAATGTAATTAAATGGTAACAATTAATTCATGTCACTGTGTTGTAATTGGCAGCTTAGAGGAAAAGACTAGAAAAACATAAATAGAGTAATTGACTAAATGATAAGTATTTCTGATTGGTTGAGAAACACTAAGCCTTACATTCTTCTGATGTACTGATACAGTAAGGTGATCAAGGAGCTGTTTTGAGGAACTCAATGGCAGTTACAAACTCAAATGTTTTTACAAGAGCAATTCAGTTTATATGGAAACAATAGAGAATGGTGGAACTTGAGGTTAAACTGAAGAGTACCTGTCTTACATGTTGGCAATCACATTCATTTTTTTTTTTTTAGAAAATGCTATACTTACTTAATAAATGAAAATGCCTGTCAGCTCTTGAGTATTCCTCATGGCTGATACTTGGCTAAAATAATTACAAAAATATCTTATTAATGCATCATAATAAATAAGGGAAGTAGATGCATTTTGTCACATTGACTCTTTCATGAGAAAACTGAGGTTCAGAGAAGTTGAATATTTTGTTTTTAAAAAGTAGAGTCAGAATGTGAGGACAGGTGCTCTGGGTTCACAGTTGATGACCTTAGTCACACACCTAGGAGGATTATGTATATCCAACAAGCAACCACAGATTTTTCTTAGATTCCAAATCATGTAACATTTAGAACTGTTTAGAGAAACATTATCCTAATAGATATGTAATGTGAGCCACATGTATAATTTTAAATTTTCTTATGGCCTTATAAAATGGAAACAGAAGCACGTGACATTAATTTTAATAATATGCAATACCTAATACAGCATAGACAAAGTATAATTACAACATATAATCAGTATAAAATTGTTAATGGGAAACTTTAGAATTTTTGGTACTAAGACTTGAGAATTGCGTGCCTGAAAGCCTGTCTCAAGGGCATCTCTTTCTAGCTTCCATGGCCCCTTCTATGCTATGGCTACCATATTAGATAGTAACAATCCAGATAGTGGGCTACATTTTTAGTATTTTTTTCTTGGTATAGTACAGAACTCCAATTTAATTAAGCTTCATTTTCTTATATATAATGCAGAAATTTGCTCAATTTAATGATTAAAGAGCAGAGTCACCAGCAGGTGCTTGTGTTCTGATCTCATTAAGAAGTTGTGTGAACTCCCAGCACAAAGTTTGAGATTCTGTGGATTTATGGCCTGAATTACATAAGGTTTACACATATACACTGATATTACCTAAAATATCCCTTCTTACAACATGGTCTTTATGAACCAGTTTTGTGGATAGAATATTTATGTGCTTTTGCTAGGAACATAAGAATTATAAAGAAACTATGCTTTGTGCTGGTAACTTAAATGGATTTGGAAAGCAACGTGGAAAAACTATAACTTTAGGATAAACGTTACCACCTCCCTTTAATGCATTATTATAGTTTATAGTTAAAATAGAATGGAACATTGGGGCACTTGTGCACAATATATAAAAGCACAGAGGTGGTGAAAGAGACCAAAAAGTTACATTCGAATTTATTCATTTATGAAAAAAACAAAGAAAATATTCTCAGACAGCTGCAACATCAACTCAAGTGAAAAAATATGCTAACACGCCAGCATTCTCCACCCCATAATCCTGCCAGGACAAAATTAAACATAACAATCTCCCCAAATTATTAAAGTCTAAGTCTTTGGAGGAGTGCCCTGCATCGTGCCTTAAAATACTAACCTGTAGGCCTAACAGTGTAGCCACAGGTCTCTCTCCTTCTGCGCATGTAATTGTATGCAGATGTGCCGAGGGTTGTGCAGTGGGCTTGCTCCTCAAAAAGTGGAGTGCGAATTCAATATTAAAGTCCTTTGAATGCACCAGGGAGCTGCCGTTTAAAAGGCTCTTTTATAATACAGTTAATCATCCCTAATTCTCCTGTTTTTGGCAAGGCAGGGCTCTAATACAGAAGTTTTGCATTTTGTTAAAAGTGCAAATATTCCAGAAATGCTTCCAAGAATGTGGAAAAGAGAGAAAACTGGTCCGGTGGGTCTGGGCTGACTGGCTTTCCCTGCACCTACGACCTTCTCCCTCTCCCCTACACAGGAAGGCCGCCCAGGCACCCTGGTCAGCATTCCTGCATTCCCTTACTTTTCTCCATCTTAACTACAATGATGACGAGCCCTGTAGTGACCTCAGCTGGGCTTCCGCCGACCAGTCTTTTTTCTCTCTATGACAATAAAGTATACCTTAAGAGAGGATAGACTCCTTATGTGTATCTAGTGGCTCAGTTTTCTTTTCTTACACCAGGTGAGTTTGGTGCTTTGACACTTGTTATAAACCTTCTAATATTATTGCTATCAGTTTCCTCTGAAAATAATTGAATTAAATGATCAAGAATCGTTGCCACAGGGAGAAAAAACAACCCAGACACATATATATGCATACTCAGACATTTGCCTTTTCCTTATTAAGAGAATAGCTTTTACCACCATGTGGGTGAGCAGGGCTGCTGGGCCCAGGGCATAATGGGAGGCTGAGGCAGGAGGATCACACATTCAGCCCAACCTGCAACTCAAAGAGACCCTGTCTCCAAAATCAAAAATGAAAAAATAATAATAAAGGGGCTGGGATGTCGCTCACTGTGAAGATTCTGGGGTTATTTCCACTACTCTAGAGAATGAGAGAGAGAGAGAGAGAGAGGGAACATCACTAAAGATAGTACCAACATTTTCACAGAGGTATTAACCAGATTGACTCAGTATGAACAGTCGTCATATTTTGAATTTGGCTTCTGTTTTCTCAAGCTGACAGGGCAGCAGGAAGCGCTTCCTTCAGCTTGACTACTTTCCACCGTGTTTTCAGGCTGCACGTTGCTCCGGGTTGGAGCTGTCACTGCGCCACCTGAAAGCCCAGCTCCTTCTGAGCTCTGAAGCCTGTTCCTCGGGGCATCGCTTCACTTAAGCTTCGGACAGGCTACGAACTCCTGCGATCCTCACCGCCCAGCGGGCTGGCCCCGCGACAGCTCTCGCACAAGTCCAGAAAAGCACAGGGCCGAGTCCTCGGTGTGCTGTCTGGGGACCCAGCCGTCTGTGGGCTGAGGCACGTGTGTCACCCACCTCTTCCTCTGTACTTTGCAACAATTTTGAAAGGTAACACTCTCTCTTCAGCACATTATTTTCTATTTAAATTGTAGGAGTTGTTTCTGTAAATTCTAGAAAGAACCTGGATGAGCACACTCCCTGTTTCTCAGGCTGAGAATATTTCAGGTCTCTCCCACTTCCAAGGGGGCAATATAGTATGGGTCACTGCCTGCACCTAGAAGCCTGCCCTCATGAGTGTGAGGGTCCTGAAAACAACCGCGGTTTCCCTACTAATGGGCCCTGATCCCTGGTTCTCCATTCTCCCGTCCGTGTCCGTGTCTCTGATTCATCATCCCTGATGAGATCTTTGGAGCCACATTATGGCCTGTGCGCACCCACTGCCAGTTCTGTCAGCTTGGTGTGCAATCTCTCATTTCTGCAGTCTCCCGTCAACAATTGTTTTGCGCCTCTCAGTGCTACACTTCACACACTCTTTGCCTCTCTCCTGGGACCCTCCCTGGCTAGGCTTCCACAGTGTCTTCGCTAGTTTCACCTCGTCTGGTGGCCATCCTCTCAACTTCACCCCCAAATTAGACCTCTGAGTCACCTGGGACAAATTCTACCCACAACTACTTATTCTGCTTCTTTGGTAGCAGGGCTCAGTGGAGAGACTGCATTTTTGCAGTGTCCCTGAGCTGCTCTTTGTTCATTGGTTTCTAAAGTATGCTTCCTCAGGTCACATCATATTTCTCTCCTGACTCCTATTCTGTTTTCAATGAGCATTCTGAGCACTCAGCCATGGTTGCCAGCACCCAGAAGCACTCCGGAGACAAGACCCTTGGGCCTGTTTTCCTCCAAAGAAGGTGCCATCTAATTGTTTGGCTATCCATGGGATGGAGCCAAGTGGAGCAGCCAGAGCTGCAGGAGGGTTCCTTGGGACCAGGAATGTGAGGGGTTTGGTCTTCTCAGAAACCTCTTCTCGATTCTACACCTATCTACACCTATCATTCCCTATGTGTCATAGCCCCTCTAATATTTTTCATATCATTAGCCTTTTTAGAGAACTCATTGACAAAAAGTTACACACACACACACACACACACACACACACACACACACACACACTTATCTTTTCCACCGTGGGTTTTGAGAAAACAGGATACACATTTTGTATACAGTGCAGAAAAGTGTCTGCCACACACTAGTCAGTCAGTTAACATGTATTAAATATTTCAACTTATATATTTCATGCTCCTCGGGTATAACATGTTCAAAAGTGTGCATTTATATCCAAATTTATTATCTCTTGCCTTATGTTTTTTTTGCATAGACTTTTACTCAAGAATAGCTTCAGATTTTAAGGCCACTGATTTGTTTACTACCTGAATGCTTTTACCTCTTTCTGAGTGTCACGGATGTAGAATTAGAGACCATGTCATTTTCACACTGACTTCTTTCACTTAGCAATATGCATCTAAGGTTCACCCACGTCTTCCGTGGCCTGCTTCTTCCTTCTTGTTGAATATGGTACCAAGTGGATATAGTATAGTTTGATTACCATTCACCAGATGGAGAAGGTTGTGGTTACTTCTAGATATTGGCAATTCTGAATAAAATTGTTGTAAGCTTTCATGTGTAAGGTTTGTACATAACCAAGCATTCAAGTGATTGCAAATAATACCTTAAATATACTTTATAGAAAATCCTATTTTTTCCCTTAAGTAATTATAAAACTATTATCCAAAGTGACTATCCCACCTTTCATTACCACCGGCAATGAGCAGGAGTTCTCATGGCTCTGTGTTCTCAGAAATAATTAACGTTATATCCTTTTTCTGGATTTCAGTCATTCTAATACATGTGAAGTAGTATCTCTTTTTTTATATATAATTTTGCATTTGTGTAATGCCAAAAGATCATTGGGTTGTCTTCTTGAGTGTTTGACACGTGTGATGTGTCCCCAACTCTTCCCCTCCATTGCCTCAAACACAAGGTGTCTTCACAAGCAGGGGCTTGCGCCATCCCACCCAGCTCTCTGTTTCTAGGTCCAAGGCAGTGCTCAACACAGAGCAAGCATTCATTAACATGTCAGGAAGCTGGCTGACTGCCTTGGGATCAGGGTGAGGATTGGCAGGCATGGTCTTCAGAATGGAACTGGTGTCACATTTTGCCTTTTCAAGACTTCATTAAAACGGTGCTAATAGCATCCTAATGACATCCTTCCAGAGGTAAAAGGTAAAAGCCAGAAGATGAATACAAACCTCATTTATCCATTTATTCTCTTATTTTTGCTGGCTACTGTAAGCTCAACGTTCTTCATTCATCTCCTTTTCTAAGGGTGAAAATTAGAGTTTCAAACCTTTGCTTGTTTGTTTCATCCAGAACGAAATTATCTGTCAATTCAAACAAACGAAGTAGTACTAAAACTCATCTCTTTCTTTAACAACATGCCTCCTGTATGGCTTCAGTGCAATACTGTTTAAGACTGTTTTCAACATTAACATACAATCTTGCTCAGGTTTTACTTATTTTGAGAATGGAAGTCCATGAGAAGTTGAGAGTTGAGCTCCAGGAGGAAATAAAAATCTATGAAAAACGGAAAATGTAAATAATTATAAAGCTGTACCAGATGTCTTAGTCACTTTCCTGTTGCTGGAACACAATGCAATACCTATGAGCCAAGGGAGGAAAGGTTTAGTTTGGCTTACAGTTCAGAGGCCTTGGTCTATTTACACTTGGCCAGCAGCAGTAGAAGGGCAAAGGTAGACCTAGCGCAGGAAAGCTGTTCGCCACATGGAGACAGGAAGCAGATGACCAGAAAGAAGCTAAAGGCAAAAGTATATTCATGTTCTCCACTAGGCTCCTCCTTATGATCATCAGTAAAATCATCAGTAGATTAGTTCACGTGATCCAGTCAACTCCCATGACACAATTACTTTCCAAATTATGAGGGTTTTGGTGACCATTTCTGTTCTGAACCATAATGAATCCAATGATTTGCTTTGTTTAGTACTTTTGACTCATAAATTTTCTATATCATTTTCTTGATTCCAATATTACACAGGGAAGTATGCACATACATACACCCCCCACCCCCAAGTTCTTCTATTTTAAAATCACCAGAGATCCACTGAATATGAGTTTGTAGATAATCAATATGCCTCAGGGAGAAGAGCTCATAAAAGCATTTTAACTGCTGGATAAGCTACAAATACTCAGGTATGGTGGCACACACTTATCATTTCAGAACTCTGGGAGGCTGAGACAGGAGAATTGCAAGTTCCAAGCAACCTTGTAACTTATTAAGACTGTCTCAAAATAAGACTGTGGTTGTAACTTATGGAAAAGGCCCTGGTCTCAGTCCGTAAGACTGTCCTTTCCTCTTTCTCAAAAACAATAACAACAACAAAAACAAAATAGAACCCTGAAAACCTAGACGTCTGAGGCTCTGAGCCTCTGTTGGATAACTTGCAAGAGTCCGTGGAGGACAGACTGTGAACTATGCTTAAGGACCTATAGAAATGAAGCTTTGGCCTTGACTCAAGTCAAGGCTTACCTCCATTAGAATTTTGTTTGTATTACAAGATTTTGGTCCCTTGAGAAGAAAAAAAATGGGGATCGTTTGTGTTTTAGGGGGTGAAATGCTTCTAAGAGAAAGCTCGAAAGATTCTCCTGAGGCCATAAAATGACTAAGGTTTAGATGTGACGTATAGGGAAGGGAGAAGGTGGGATGAAGGCGAGAGGTGCTTACTTTTAGGGGTAGATGTACTTTCCTGTGAGTAAATACTACATGTGACATTGCTACATTTAGTGCAAACTTTAAACTCATAGTCGATCCAGAAATCTCTTCATATGCTAGTTGCCCTATGTCTTGTAAGTCACCTTCAGTTCGCACAAGGAGTTGAGGTCTCTTGGAAAAGTCCAATTCACATTATGTTGCAGATGTGGCATGTTCTTTTTCTGTTCATGTAACCTGTTGCTCCTCTTCGCTGTGACCCATGAGTTTGTTGTGCTATTCTCTTGTCATATTATACTCTAAGTCTCCTCGGTGCATACCCTCCTCTACCTGGCGCTTCCTTTCTCTTTTCTTTTGTGTTCATACCCATCCACCAACAATGCTCTCCCTGCCTGTTTTTGAATGTTCTTACACACGTTTGAGTTCTTGCTGAGCATGTGCTCTGTCTTCTCTAGACACTCTTAGTGGTGGAGAAAGCAGGTGTTCCTCCTTGCCAAAACATGTTCATCATTTAAGGAACTTAGGAGTTCCTGTTTCACTTCATCCTCAATTGTCTTTGCTTTTTCCTGCTCCCCTTAGATCGCACTCTTGCACAATTCATCTTTGCACCTGCACTTATCTTGGCCTATATGCCATGTCCCCATAAAGTATATTGTGTAAAGGTATAAATGAACTAGTGCTCAAAAAATAATACATGATTCCTATGCTATAGCTTCTCTGGGTTCAATTTCCCCCTTCCACTCTTCACAGGTGAGAACATGAGAAAGAGCAAAATGTTTCATCACATACATTTCCCTGTTTGCTGAAAGGGGCTTTGTTCATCCTTGGGAAACTACTTATTCTCCTTTGAAGCTAGGTATCCAATTTTGTTTTTGCATATAAAAAATCTATACTTTCTCTTTTTTATGAGTAGCAATAAATTCAAATTCAGGAAAGAAAAAAAGAGACAGGGAAAAAAAAGAGAGAGAGAGTCCTTGAGGCTTTAATTGAACAAATGACCCCATGGTAGAAGCCTCTGTAGCAAAGAATTGTAGGTTAAATTCTATAAAGTATGAGTAACTCATAAAACTTAAGAGTGGATTCCAAACTGTGGGGCCCTGACTATGCCTGAGATGATTGTAGGGCTCATACCGCAATAATCTCAGTTCTCCATACCAGTTGGAGTGAAGCCCCTCCCTCTTATCCCAGGCCCAGGATGGCCTGCAGCTCAAGTTGCATCATACCCAAATTCTTAATTTCCCTCTGCTTTCAGACCTTTACCAGAAATCACGTGGTCAGACCTACCATGCAAATTAGGTTACTTTCAGATCCCCAAATCCCTCCAATCAGTAAACAACCCTTGCCGTGTTACCCTGGCTGACCCACCTCCCTTAAACTGCTTATAAGGCTGGCCCTCACCTCCGATAAACGAATTATTCCACTGTTCAGCCTCCCGGGTAGAATATGTGAAACCATCATACTCACGCTGCTCGAGACCCTGTCCCCCCGGACTTCGCTGGTTCCTGATTGCTGGTAGCCAATGGTGGCAGGGGCCCCGGGGACCCTGACACCAACCACAGCCCAGGAAAAAGCCAGCACTCTCAGTCAGACTTCAAGAAAATGGATTCATCCAGCATCCAAAACAAGCTTGGACGTAGACCCCTCTCTGGTTGAGTCTCCAGATAAAAATACATTCTAAATGTTATAGTCTGAATCTTGAAACTTTCGCAAAGCCTCATGTGTCAAAGGCATGGTCCAGGGAGGTGTGATTTGGAAGTGTAGAACACATAGATTGCAAGGCCTTCTGGGAGGTCATTAGGTCATCGTGGGTGTGCCCCTGAAGGGGACTGTGAAACTCTAGGTCCTGGTTCTCTGTATGCCTCCTGGTCACGGAGCAAGCACGTTGCTCTGCCGTGTCCTTCCTGACATTGCCATCCAGCACCCCCACCAGAGGCCTGAAGCAGTGCGTCCCCCCAGTCCTCGACTGGAACCTCCAAAACTGGGAGCTGAACAAATTTTTTTCTCATAAGTAAATGTCTCGGGCATGCCCTTGTAGTGAAGAAGAGCTGGAGCTGAAAAAATACAGTGAACATCACTTTGATTATAGAGTTGTCAGATCTTGATCAGAAAACCCAGCTAAATTATACCCAGAATGTTGACCTATAGGAACATGGTGAACTTGTCTTATTTTAATATAGATTTGAAGGAATTTGTTGTATAGCACTAGAAAGCTACTGCAGTACTTTTGGTCACTTACCTGATACAAAAATGGCACTTTTGGACCTGTGTTTCGTAGCTGATAACATCCTCAAAGATACTGTTCGCCAAGGAGTTCAGCGCCCGAGGTAGGAAGAGGAGGGGGGCTTTAGCACCTCACAAATCTCCCTGTCTAGCTATAGTTTCGTTTCTCTTTGTCCATAATTGCATCTTGGAGTCATTCCTAAATTGGCCACTGCTAAGGGGACGCTCAAAGTCCCGCCCTCTGGACCTGCGTTGAGCTCTGCCTCCTCCGTGGCGTGTAGTCACCAGTGGGCTGGACAGAACTGAAATTTCAGTGGCAGGAAATCATGAATGGGAAATGGTGTGGAGTGGGCAGCTGCAAAGGCTACGGCACAGTGTGCATTTTTATTTTAATTGTAAAAATAAAGGTCTGAACTAGTGCAAGGTCTGTAGAAAGACGTAGACATTGCCAGTAGTGTCCTAGTGAGAGGGGTTAGGTGACAATGTTTTGCTTGGTAAAAAAATATATGAGAGAGATTAGCTTTTCCTGTTGTGAATGCTAGAGGTATAAGTTATGCACAATTACAATTCTAATGATAAGAGACAATTGTGATGAAAAATATAATTACTATTGAAGAACCTACATTAAATATGACATTATTTATATCTGAGCCTCTGAGCTCAATGAAGATGTAGTTGTTGGCGTTTAATTTAATTTCTCTATTCTTTAGCATTTTAACAGTAAAAATGAGAGTAAAAATAGCAAATGAGGATTAAATGAGACTCTGCTCATTGAAATTTGTAGCTCAGTGTCAAAATGTGTGTGGTTATTAAGAGCACAGAATAAATACTTAATAAATATTATCTGTTCTTATTTAAAGTAACAATAATTACTATGATGAGCCCCATAATCTGAAATAAAGAAGGATGACATCACCAGGTTGGCAGTACAGGAATAATCAGTGTTCATCTCATATAAACAATAAAAGGGTCTGGGGATGTAGCTCAGAGAAAAGGCCTTGTGTTCAATTCCTGGAGGTGGGGGGGCGGTGGGGGGAAGCCGAGGAATCCAGGGAGGAGATTGCAGCAGCTGGATAAGGCAGAGAAATCAGAAAAGACACATTGGAGAGAGTAAGAAGAATAGCTCCAATTACTCCTGTCACTTTTCCAAGGCCATACAGTACAACATAAGAAAATAGGGAATTGAGTGTCTGGCTCACCGAGGACACTGGCACAGAGGCACTCCTGGGTCAACAGACTCAGGCTGAAACCCTGTCCCATAAGACCAAGGTACTGCATTGGTGAAATAATCTAAGACACAGAATAAATGGAAAGCTAACAAATATTTATAGAACATTGCAAGAATTAATACAGTTAACATGTCTGCACCACCTAAAGCAATCTACACGTTTTGGGCAACTATTATCAAATTTTCAATGATGTATTTCAAAGAAATATAAAAATATAATTATACAATTCATGTGAGATCCGACTTTGACTGCTTCCTTTGATTGATGCACAGAAGGAAAATAGAAAATCATTTGAATAGACAAAATGCTTTATGGGCAAGGTTTACTTTACAAGAGAATATAGTATTACTATCAAGGCACTGAAGCGGGTAATAGGCTTACCAACTAAATTTTCCCATTTTTATTAGTATATATGTGATACCCAATGGTTATATTGATCTTGAGCATTTTGTTTACATATATATTGTGTCAACATTATATCCTTTCTCAACTCCTTTTTGGCCCTCCCATTCATTCCCTCATCCCTCCTGATTCCCACTGTTACACTCATTTGGTTCTATAAAATGCCTGTACTCTGAGGTTCTCATGTGATATTTAACCTGCTGAGTTTAACTCACTTCACCAAGCACAGTGATCTCAAGTTGCATTTATTTACCTACAAAAGCCTCAAATTTATTTCTCTTTATGGAGGACTAGTACTTAATTGTATGCATGTACCATAATTTTTGTATTCATTGATCTATTGATGGATATTTCAGCATCTTCCATAATTTAGCTATTGTTAATTGTGTTCCTGTATCTTTGTTATACATCGCTTTTAACTTTTTTGGAAATATACTAAAAAAGGTATCATTGGATCAAATGGAAGTTTGTTTTCATCCTTTGGAGGAATCGATGCTGCTTTCTATAGTGGTTGTACCAGTTCACAGTCCCACCAGCAGGGCAGGAGGGGTCCTTTTCCCCCACAACCTTGACTGCTGTTCAACTTTTTTGATATGTGCCAGTTCATTTTTACGTAACCAACTTACACATACAGATTATAATTACTGTATGTAACTAATTTATTTATTACAAGTGTCTGCTTCCTTTGTATTTATTACATTTTATTGTAATTATATCATCATGCACAGAAACTTCTGAAATTGTTACGTTCAAAAAATAATTAAACAGCACATTTCATGCATCTAACAAGCATGGGCTCAATCATCTCAGAAAGGTCTTAGCTTCATTTCACCCTTGTCCGGAGCTTCAGCCTGTTTTTCATAAAAGGCTGCTAGTCTCTGTCTTCCTTTTTCTCTGTACCTCAAAACAGAGCTTTAGAAGATACCATAGAATGTAGTATTTATTTTGAAATTTTCTAAGTCAAAAATAAACATTATCTCCCTAATTTCATTTTTAAGATGTAAAAACAATCACCTTCTACTACTAAAATGACAAAACTAGAAATGCACCATAAAAGATAACTTCTACATTGAGTAACACGGTGTTTTATAAAATCTTAGGTATTTGTTTTTGTGTGAATTCTAAAGGTAACACAAGAACTCGTACCTGTATGATAAGTATGCATTTTCTGAATAAACTTCCAGGGTTTGTTAGTTTTGCTCATCTCCTTAAAGGCATGATTAAATTAGAGAATTACAAAAGCCATTGGTACAAAATACAAGCCTATAAACAAAACAAATGGAAATTTTCTGTCAAAGCAATGCCAAATTAATTTGCCCCTCCATATTTAATCATGCATGATAAACTTTATTGCTGCTTCTATAATCTTACATTTATTAAGACTGCTACCACACTCAGAATCCAACAATTTTATTAGTACAGGTTCCTAAATATAAAGAAGAGAACACATTTATTCATAGGAATATAAAGTCATAGCTAGCATCTTAATTTTTGTCATTAAAGCTAGACTATGTATGTAGAAAATTTTTGTGGCAATTATCTTAATGTCTTGGGAACGGAAGTATTATTAATATTGGCATGTGTGCTCCCACCATTACTTTGTCCCAAAGTAACTCTTTAAAGGATGATGCCTCCAAAGCCCCAGTTGACATTGTTCTCCGTGTATCACTATGTGGAAACCGAAAGACCACACATGTGTAATACATGTACTTGAAAAGACAGCACTCAGAGGTTACAGTGACCTTGAGCCAAGCCAAATAGAGAATCACCACAGAGAAACTATTCAATTTTCCCTTTCATGATCAGAAACGAAGTAGCTCAGCGAAAACATAAGCAAGGAAAGCATCAAGCAATGTATCAGGGAAGAATTTATTCTCTTCTGTGGAATCTTCATCAGCACTCTTCTTAAGCCACCTTAAATAAGTAGACGTAAAGAAAGTAAGCTTCTTGTCCTAAAGCAACTTAAAGATAAAATTACAGAGATTGCTTGCACATAGCTCAACAAAGCACTATTTATGGCTATCATCAAGAACACACACAAACCACAATAAAAATAACACTAACAACAACAGAAGTGCTGAGGATAATGTATGCGTGGGGAGGGGACGCAATGGATAGTTTCTGAAATGGAAAGAACACTTAAAAGAGGGAAAAGGCAGAGGAATCGGCACTGAAAAATACAGTGCAATGGTGGGATTATGTAAATACCTTGCAGTAACCACTCCCAATGTTAATTGTCTTAATTCTCTAGTCAAAAGACATAGACTGGCAGAATGAATCAAAAAAAATCAACCATATATTACCTGCAAGAGACATATGTCATCCACAAAGAAACGTATAGATCAAAAGTGAAAGTATGGGTAACAATACACCACACACCTTGATCCTGAAAGGAAGCAGGAGTAGCCATAGGATTTTCAGACAGAGGAGACTTCAAACTGAAACTGACCAACAGGAAAAAATGGCCACTACATCCTGGTAAAGTGAACAATTCAACAGGGAGAGATAACAATAGTAAACATATGTGCACCCAATGTTGGTGTACCCAGATTCATACAACAAAACTACTAAACATAAAACCCAATACAATCATACTAAGGGACTTCAACACCCTATCTTCAAAAATACACAGGTTAACCAGATAAGAAGTCAACCAGGAAATATCGGAATTAAGACACACCATGGAACAAATGAACTTAACTTGTATCTATAGAGGGCTTTATCCAATAACAACAGAGTGCTCTTTTTTTCTCTCAGTAGTACATTGATCTTTTTTCTAAAGCTGACAACATTTTAGGGTAAGGCATGCTTAAATGAATACGGAAGAAACAACATAATTCCCTGTGCTCCCTCTCAAATCAGGAACAAGACAAGGCTGCCCACTCTCACCGCTCGTACTCAACCTAGTCCTTGAAACACTGGCCATGACAATCAGACAAGAAAAAGAGATAAAGGGAATCTGCATTGGAAAGGAGGAGGCCAAACTTTCCTTATTTGCAGGCAATATGATTATCTACATTGAAGACCCTAAAAACTCCACTACAAAACTCCTAGAAACAATAAAAAAATGCAGCCAAGTCTCAGGCTACAAAATTAACACTAAAAAATCAATAGCTTTTCTTTACACTAACAATGAACTTATTCAGCAAGAACTCAGAAAAACAATTCCATTCTCAATAGCTCAGCAAAAAATTAAATACCTAGGAGTATAACTAACCAAGAAAGTGAAGGGTCTATATAAAGAAAACTATATTAAATTGAAGAAAGAAGTTATAGGAGACCCTAGAAAGTGGAAAAGCATCCCCTGCTCTTGGATAGGCAAAATAAATATAGTCAAAATGGCTATACTACTGAAACTGATATATAGATTTAATGCAATCCCTATGAAATTAACTACAAGTTTCTTCAAAGAACTTGAAACAACAATCCTTAAATTCATATGGAACCAAAAGAGACCAAGAATAGCCAAAGCGATCCTGAGCAACAAGACCAAAGCAGGAGGCATTACAGTTCCAGACATCAGGCTATACTATAAAGCCATAGTTGTAAAAACAATTTGGTACTGGCATAAAAAATAGACAGACCAGTGGAACAGAATTGGAACCCAAACACCCTCAATTACTTAATCTTTGACAAAGGGGCCAAAGGCATACAATGGAAAAAAGACAGCCTGTCCAACAGATGGTGTTGGGAACACTGGACATCCACATGCAGAAGAACGAATCTAGCCACACACCTGTCACCATGCGCCAAAATCAAATCAAAATGGATCAAAGACTTAAACATTAAAAATGAAACACTAAACCTTCTAGAAGAGAAATTAGGCAAGTTACTAAAAGACATAGGTGTAGGCAAAGGCTTCCTTCACAAGACAGCAAGAGCAAAAGAAATTATCCCCATTATTAACAAATGGGATCTTGTCAAATTAAAAAGCTTCTGCACAGCAAAAGAAACTATCAACATTGTAAAAAGAGAACCAATAGACTGGGAAAAATATTCACCACCAACAACTCAGATAGGAAGCTCATATCTAGAATATACAGGGAGCTGAAGAAAAGTAAGCCTACCAAAACAAAGGATCCTATTGAAAAGTGGGCAAATGAAATGAAGAGGCAGTTCATACAGGAAGTACAAAAGGCCAATAGATACATGAAAAGACACTCAACATCTCTAGCCATAAGAGAGATGCAAATCAAAACAATGCTAAGATACCATCTCACTCCAGAGAGAATGGCCTATATCAACAAGTCAAATAGCAATCAGTGCTGGCAAGGCTGCGGGGAGAAAGGAACCCTCCTACACTGCTGGTGGGAATGTAAATTCATACTACTACTCTGGAAAGCAGTATGGAGAACTCTCAAAAGACTAGAAATAAATATCCCCTTCGATCCAGTGACACCTCTCCTGGAAATATATCCAAAAGAGGCCAAAGCAACACATAACAGAGATATATGTATACCCGTGTTCATAGCAGCACAACTAACAATAGCTAAAATGTGGAAGTCACCAAAAGACCCATCAACAGACCAGTGGCTACACAAACTGTGGTGTTTATACACAGTGGAATACTATTCATCAATAAAGTCCAACAGCGTGGAGGCCTTTGCGGGCAAATGGAAGAAGCTTGAGAATATCATGCTTAGTGAGGTAAGTTAGAAGCAGAAGGTGAAACATCGAATGGTCTCTCTGATATGAGAGTCCCAGATCACAACTATTATGGAACTTAAAGCAAAAAACAAAGTGAAATAGGGGGGTAGTGCGGGGAGGGAGGGGATAATGGGGGGGTGGGACAGAAAGAGAGTGGGAAAGCCCTTGTGTCCTTGTCAGTATGCCTAAGTACACAAATTACTCAACTCCATTGTTAACCTTAAATTTTGCACGTATATATATCAATAAAATAGGGAAAAATAATTCCCTGTGCTGCCAGACATAGTGGTATAAAACTAGAAATTAATAGCAAAAGAGAGTATAGGAATTTCAAACCCATGAAGATTAAATAATATATTATTGACTACTCGATATATCACAGAAAAAAAAAAAAACAGGAAAGAAATTAAAAAGTTCCTAGAATCAAACAATAGTAGAAACACAATATAACAAAATCTATAGGATACTATGAAAGCAAGAGTAAGAAAGAAGTTTATAGCTATGAATATGCACATTAAAAGGATAGAACAATACCAGATAAAAATCCCATTATGTCTCTCAAGTTTGTAGAAAAACAGAAAAAAACCCTCAAATCCAAAAATAGTGCAGAAAAGAAATTGGAAAGATCAGAGTAGACATCAATAAAATTAAGACTAAAATTAAAATATAAAAGATCAATGAATCAAAGAGCTGGCTCCTTGAAGGACAAATGAGATTAACAAATCACTAGCTGAACTTATTAAAATAAAAAATACATTTTGATTCAATTAATAATGAAAAAAGGTAAATCATAATGGACGCACTTAAAATCCAGAGGCTTATGAGAAACTATTTTAAAAACTGTAATTCCAAAAAATCGGAGCACCAAGAAGAAATAGATAAATTTCTACAAACATATGGATCACCAAAATTGAACCAGTTAGATATAAAAGCCTTCAACTGGACGGTAAGCTGTAACAAAACGGGAGCACTAACAAAAACTTTCTGACAACGGAAACTTCTGGACCTTGCAGACAGATTGCAGAACTTTAGCAAGACCTCAGGGAAGATGTAACAGCAATGTGTTTCAGATTTTTTTCATAAATTTGAAAGAAAGAAACATTGCCAAATTCATTCCTGGAAGCTAATAGTACTCTGATACCAAAAGTGAGCAAGGACTTAACAGAAAAGAAAACAGGAAGCCACTTTCTTTCATGCATATGGATGGCAAAATCCTTAACAAGACACTTGCAATTAGAATGCAACAAATCATCAAAAAATTGTACAACATAATCAAGTTGGTTCCATCCTAGGAATTTAAGGGTAGTTCTACATACACAGATCAACGAACATGATACATTGCATAAGCAGAAGCAAGGACAAAAATCACATGGTTATTGCAAGAGATGTAGAAATAGCCTTTGACAAAATCCAACAGCCACTCATAAAAAGTTTTTGATGAAAATAGTTATAGAAAGAACTTGCCTCGAACTGACAAAAGCCATTATGACAAACCCACTGCTAATATCACACTAAATGGGGAAAAACTAAAAAAATATATTTTCTCTAAAACCAGGAACAAGGCAAGGGTGTCCACCCTCAGCACTTTTGTTCGATGTAGTATTTGAACCTTTAGTTAGAATAGTCAAGAAAGAGAAAAAAACAAAAAGAATGCACACAGGAAAGAAATCGAACTATGCTTATTTTCAGATGACGAAATATCTTACATAAAAACTAAAAATACTTCATCAGAAGACTTTTAAAATGAAGATAAATTCAGTAAAAAGTAGCAAAATACAAAATTAACTAAAATTATTACCATTCCTATACACTAATCGGAAGCTGCTGAGAAATAAATCAGGAAAAAAATCCCAATAGCAGCAGCCTCACAATAAAATTAAACACCTATAAATTGGCCTAAACAAGAAAATAAAAGGCCTTTAAAATCAATACCAAAATACTCTGAAAAAAAAATAGATTGAAGAGAACATTAGAAAATACAAAGTCTTGCCCGGTTCCTGGATGAAGAGAAGTATTGCCAACATGACTATCCTATCAAGAAAGCTACGCAGACACTGCGCGACTCTAATCAAATTACCCACAGAATTTTCTATAGACGTAGAAAAAAATCCTAAGATTTATATGAAGCCAGAAGAGAATAGTCAAAGCAATCTTGGGCAGTAAGACAAAACCAGGACGCATCATAATTCTAGATTTTAAGTCATATTGTAGAGCAAGAGTGATTAGAAAACATCCGGCACTGGCACGAACAATGACATGTGGATTAAGAGAACAGAATTGAGGATACGAAAATAACCCCCTTCTCCTGCATCCATCTTATCGTCTACCAGGGGGTCAAAGCATGGAGAGAAGATACAGCCTCTTTAACAAATGGTGCTGAAAAAATGGTTATTCACATGCAAAGCCCCATATCTTTCATTCTATACTAAAATCAAATCAAAATGGAACAAACATTTAGATATGAATCAGAAACACTCAGCCTGTTAGAAGATAAAATGGATAGAAGAACCCTTGGAGGCTTAAGTACAGGTGAGGGCTTTCTGAGCAAGACACAATTTACATGAAACATAACACCGACAATCAACATATGAAATTATTTCCAATAAAATCTTCTTCACAGCAAAAAAAAAAAAAAAGAAAGAAAGAACCAATAAACTGAAAAGACAACTTACAGAATGGGGGGAAATTGCCAGCTATGCGTTGGACAGAGAACTGATATCTAGAACATAGAAAGAACCCCCCAAAATTAGACAGCCATAAAATAGGCAATTGGAATGAAGAGGCACTTCTCAAAAGAAGTACTTGAAAAAAAATTTGACTTACAGAAATGCAAATCAAAACAACACCAAGATTTCATCTTACACCTATAAGAGTAGCTATCATGAAGAACAAGAAAAAAAAAAAACCCACAAATACTGATGAGGTTGTGGGAAAAACAGAACCCTTCTATGGTTTGAGTGGAAATGTAATTCAGTACAATCAGTATGGGTAATGTAGACAGGGACTGAAAGGGTTATTTTTTGGAACCTTAAGACAGAGAAGGCAGAGAGGGCAAACAAATGCGCATCATTCTATTTTTGCATATTGACAATAGTTTTGGATCAAGGAATTTCTTTTAAAGAGAGTCTTGCTCCGTAGTCCAATCAGATCCTGAGTTCACTACGTAGCCCAGGCTGGCCTTGAACTCAATTCTACTGTGTCACCATTCCAGAGAGCCGAGATTACAGGCTTGTGCCACCACACACATCTAATTTTTACGTGGTGCTAGGAAACTGAGCACTTTAACCACGGAGCTACACCCTCAGCTCAGCTCTAGAACTTTTGAAGATATTTTCAAAGAGCGAAGTGCATTGATTCGGCCATCATGGGAGGCAGCCTCCACGATGTACCTCAGTGACCCCTGCTTTCCTTTTGGTGTAGCCGTCTTTCACAGTGACTCGACTCTGTGACCAAGAGACTATGTGAAGTTAATGGTATGTGACTTCAGGTATAGAAATGCAAGCAGTTCCTACTTTGATCTTTTAGAATATTCACTCTCTCTAGGTAAGCTAGGAGCATTCCCTGGAGATACTCAGGTGACCCCATAGGAAAGCTGACATTCCAAGATCAGAATTTCTGCCGATACCCTGCGCCACTGAGCCAACTGCCCAATGAGTACTTTGTAAGTGGGTTTCCAGGTCCAGCTGAACCGTCAGATGACACCTGCCACCCACCAGAGTCATAAATTTCTGAGTTAAGCCTCCAGATGTTGTAGAGCAGATATAAGCCATCTCTGCTGCGCCTTTTTCTTTTTTTTTCCACCATCAAAGATTGTTGGGGTTTTTTTTGGTGGTGTTATTTTGTTGTTGTTGTTTTGTTTTTTGGTAAAAAAAAAACTCACATGACATAAAATTTAACATTTTTTGACACAGAAACCATGAGAAATGAGAATTAAATAGTGTTGATTAAAAATATGATGTTTTGGAACAATTTGTTAGGCTGGATTAAAGTAATATAGTATTACATAAGCCCAGAATACAACCAAAGAAGACCTCCAGTAAAAATTCTGTGCCAAATTCGAATGACTGTAGAAGCTTGATTTAGGGATCATAGTTTTGCCAGCCTCTGGCTTCTGTGATGACCCTGTAGCAAAGCAAGGGCTATTTGTCCCTTGTATGCTGGATGGTCCTAAGCGAGACTGTGGCGACTACTGTTTGGGCTCTTTCTGAACACAGAAACAAACGAAGCACTGCATCCTTTCCAATGTCCTGATTTCCAGTGAAAATGGCAAAACTTTTCTTTTAGGATTTAAAGTTTTCCTTTTGTTACAAATTTGAATAATCACAAAAATGAATGAAATTGAAGAGTATTGTTATTCTGGTCTAGAGAAATGTTTCTTGCAACACGTTGAACTAAGATCTGTTGCAGGACTGTCCAACCTGCTGCCTGCTGTTTTGTTGCCTCAGTTTCTTAAAATGTTATACAAAAACATTTTTTAAAGGAAGGTTGTTTCACTTACCTAGACAACTTTGAAGAGGTTATAAATTTGTCCCTATTTGTAAGATTTATGAGATTCTAGTGATGCTTAAATATATAAGAAACAGGAGTGTTGTGAGAATGAAATGCGATATGATTGCTGTTTTGGCAAAAAATGATAATTACATCAACATTTCATTCAAAAGCTGTGTGCTAACTGTTGGTCTGAGCCCAGTACTGTTCCAGGTTGTGAGAATGTAACAGCCAATGGGTTCAGGGTTGTGAGCTCAGAGAAATTACCTTTCGCCACAGGTTAAGCACATTAGTTTTCTATTCTTGATGTAAACATCACCACAGATTAATTGCTTCAAATAGTATTAGTTTATTATCTTAAAGTTCTGTACGGTTAAAAACTACGAGTGCCATCAGGCTACATGAAGGAGTCACAAAGCTGCTTTTCTGGCTGTACGTGAGACTTGTCTTCCTTGCTTTTCCCGGGGCCTACAAGGCCATGTCCGCTCCTCCACAAGGCCGGCACCTTTGGCTATTTCTCATTAGGCTTGACCAGTCACATCCTCTTTGATTCTCTCCTGCCACCCTCTTCAGTTTTCTTTTTCAATCACGTAAGGCCCATGTGGACCATCTACAATGAAATTCCCTTTCAAAGTCTTTAAACTAACTACATGTGCAATGTTCATTTGCTATGTAAAGAAGCCCATGTACAGATTTGGGGTTTCAGGGCATGCACATCTTTTAGGAGTCTTTATTCTGTGTACAATGTAAAGTATACTTTATTTTGAGTAGTTTATTAGAAGAGTTGCTCTTCAGTTTAAGTTAACCTATCCAAAACCATAACACTGTATCTCTTGATTTTGATCTTGTCATTTTGTTTTATACTCTAAGCTTACACCTGGGTCACAGTGAGAGACTTTTGAAATAGGGATGTTAAAAAGCTGTTCCTTCTGGTGTTGCCTAAGATTTTGTGTTTGGATTTTGCACTTGTTTTTTCCCCCTTAAGCTACTACAAGGTGAGGGTGAAAAAGAATTTTGTAG